>VUQI01028861.1:0-11892 GCA_015106735.1 Paratilapia polleni | reverse complement strand
TCTCCTAATAAGACCAGGTTTTCCCCAGAAAGTTTCCCAATTATCTATGAAGCCCACATTGTTTTCTGGACACCACTCAGACAGCCAGCAATTCAGAGAGAACATGCGGCTAAACATGTCACTCCTGGTCCGATTAGGGAGGGGACCAGAGAAAACTACAGAGTCCGACATTGTTTTGGCAAAATTACACACCGACTCAATATTAATTTTAGTGACCTCCGATTGGCGTAATCGGGTGTCATTACTGCCGACGTGATGAGTGAATACTTTTGGCAATATAGTGTACCTTCATAACACTTCCATGATTTGCATTTATATTTAAATACACATTTACCATTGCCTGTTTTAAAGGTGAAGCAGAGCTGGTTTGTATCTGATCAAACTAGAGCAAGCAGGATGCAGGAGGAGTGGAAATTTTTGGCAATTGCAAGTGAATTTAGAGAGAACAGTGTGTGATTTAGCCCATTTGAACCCAACCCCCAGCTCTCCTGAGGCTACCCCATGTCTGTTTTAATCAGTATAGCTGTCTATGCTATATTTTTTTTAATGCTGTTTTTTGTTTGTTCATTTAGTGTATTGTATTTTGTTTTTGTTTTTGATTTTTTCCTTTGCTTTTGTGCAATATTTTGCATTGCAGCTATAGTTGTGTTTACATAGCTTCAGCTGCAAGAAAACAGACTTTTGGCAGTTGCAGTCACTACGATTGTGGTTTTAGTTATGGCTGTGCTGTTTTTGTTAACATTCTGTTGCATAGTAGTTTACACTGGGTGTTACGCTAACTACATGTGGGGGATTGTGTGTGCGCAGTAAGCAGTTGTACTCCTAAACTCCTGTGTTGTATTAGGACCAAATCTGCCACACATCTGTTGGGACACTGTGTGGCTTTCTTTTCTAATGTCTTTTCTTTTCAAATGGGACCAGTAATGCATAGTCACAGTACAGCTACTGCTGACATATTCATATAATAATAGTCAACTGCAGCAAAAGTCGGGGCAATAACCAACAAGAGTTTGTCCAATTCTTAAAACTCCTAATGATTATGCACATATTAGCTACAACATTAAAGTCACCTACTGAATATTGTTTAGGTCGGTTCATGCCAGCAAAACAGTTCTGACCCATTCAACTGACATTGTACCTCCAGGTCGTGAGGGTTCTAGGGGGTTGGAGGCTAGTTCAGTGCCTTGGGCATTCTATTTTTGTTCCTCAAGTCAATCCTGAGCAGTTTTGCAATGTACAGGGCACATCCCAGTCAGCAAAATCTCACTGAAAAGACACTGATGACAACTTTGTTAGATGTCTAAACAGGCTTAAGTTTTGGTTGAAAAGTGAAAGGTGAAAATCTGTCTTCATATGTTGTTAAAAAGACATCTAGAGAAAGATGAAGGGACACTCTTCCTCCTCAACACATCAGGGAACACACCCAGAACCTTCTTTCTATAAGAGGTACCATTGCTTACCACTGTACTACCATGCCCTAGCATGTGAAAGCTGACACTCCTATAAATAAGCTCTCCACAATACAAAATGCCCCATGAGAAACATTTAAATGTAGAAATGGCATAAACACTTTTTTAATAAAAAAAAAAAAAAAAGCCATAATATTAGTCAACCACAGATATTGTGTGGTTGTTTAAATGCAAACACATGTCTTTGTGTTTTCAAACATCTTGGTATGATCAAGACCTCTACTAAACTTTCACCAAATTTAACCTGATTTTAACCTCAACTGCTAGTATGTACCATTTAGTCTGTTAGACTTCTAAGAAAATTGTTCAGTGGATAAACGTGAATTGGTGGGTGCTTGAAATTAAGATGAATTCAAGTCTTTGTAAAAGCCTGAAAAGATTTCAGTGTACACTTTTCAATCAAATTTAGACATAAAAGGGTGTGTTTTTAGGGTTAGGGTTATGACTGACCAAGAACATTTAGCCCAGAAAACAACGTCTGTGGATGCCTGGTGCTCTCCTGCCATCGTAGAGTGCTGTTGCTGAGATGTGCTTACACTATAACAATGTTTAGGTGGGTGGTACATGTTTATGTAACTTCCACATGAATGCCAAGACCCAAGGTTTTCCACCAGAATATTGCAGTAAAAAGAGATGTGCTATCCACTTCACCTGTTAGTATGATCAAACCAACCTACAAAATATCATTTTCATGATAAACAACAATTATACACACACTCTCCTCATTGTCGCCTTACTACAATTTACCATTAAGGACAACAAAACCACTGGTGGGTGTCTGTTTATGAATCTTAACAGTACTACATAAAATCTACAAACAGCTTGCTATTTAAAATTAACAGAAGAATAATGTATCACGTCAGCAGACGGCAAAAGGATGTAGTGACCATCTCCAGAGCTGCTTCTGCTACTAAAACACAAATTAAAACAAAAAAGAGAGTCAACATTTTGTATAAGTGCACCACATTGTGTGCAAGACTGTGCAATGTTGCCAGGCAACACTGTGGTTGTGAGATACAACAGTTAGTCAGTGAACTGCTGTATTACATGTGTGAATGACATCTTATGAGTCTTGTGCTCCATGAAGTTCTCCATGATCTGCTTGGGATTTAAAGCAAAATAGAAGCAGTCAGTTCAGCCTCTGTGCAACTGTGATTCTTGATGTTTACAGGCACTGAGCTGAATGAGGCTCTGCAGTCACAACGGGAGTCATCAAAAATAGCATTGAAGAGCACACGCCTCATGATAGACGTCACAGCTGGAGGATCCACCATGAGCATTTTTAGGAGTTAGCAAGACACAGCATGCACCTGTTGGTCACACAGCATTGAAGTGTGTTTGATGTACAGAAACAACACTCACTAGTCCTTGGCAAAGCCCTTAGAGGCAAGTCCCTCCACTTGGCCACCATCTTGGTAACAAAGGTCTAACAGGACTGTCTAAATAAATGGGAAGCGTGCCATTACTACAATTTTAATGATTGCCTAGATATAAAAAGTAGATGTATAGAATTAACAGTCGAATCTGATGAAAAAGCAAGAATCTTGAAACGTTTGGTGACACTGCCTCAAAATAAGGTATAAAAACCTTTTTCCCAATAAGTTACCATGCTGTGAGGGACCAAACTGGTAAGGCACGAGGAGCCACAGGTAAGTATTTAACCTCCGGTTTACCTCACAAAATCTTGAAAAACTATTTACAAAAAGTCAAATAATAGATTCTGGACTCTTAAAAGAGGTCAGCTGATCAGAACTAAACTGAAACTATGATGGTAAATGGACTGGTACTTAATAGTGCTTTTCTACTCCGTTTTGAGTACTTAAAGCACTTCATACTACATGCCACATTCACCCAGCATTCATACAGCACTTTTATCTATACTTAAGTGCTTAGCTAACATTCACACGCACACTCCCATGAATGCATCGGGGGCAATGTGGGGTTCAGTATCTTGCCCAAGGATACTTTGGCACATAGACTAGGGGAGCCAGGGATCAAACCACTGACCTTCCGATTAGTAGACGACCCACTCTACCTCCTGAGCCACAGCCACCTCCAATGGGAAAGGAATAATGGGAACTTAAAATATGAAGGTAACATAACATAACAGACTTCACAACCAAGATCAAACATGTGGCAACACTTAGCACTTCCAGTATTTTGGTGTGCTGCTTTCCAAGGCCTAAGCTTTACTTTCCTGGCAAATGGCCTAAGCAACCAAATGGACCCCGCAAGCAGTTACTAGAACATAAAACAATTCAATAGTGTTGAATATACAGAAGTGAACTAAGTGTGTGCAACAAATGGAACTTATGTATGTTGAGTCATGATGAATCAAAGGTGTGTGTCAGAAAATGTGTTGTGTTTGGTGTTGGTGCATTGGGTTACCAACTTTATAGTTGTGTGGCTGCAAGTGAAGGAAATCACACATGCATAATACTTCACCTTAATAGCTTTATATACTGCTAGGTAACTTTATGTATAACATTACAGCATCATATGCTAGTATAATTTATTTTTATTTTTTATAATTAAAAAATCTGCAAAATATTAAGTAACTAAAATAATTAAATTATATATTAAACGTTATGGCGTGCAAAGTACAATATTTGAAACCGAAATGCAGTGGAGTAAAAGTTGAAAGTAGCATATCATAGAAATATTTAAATTAAGTACAAGTACATTAAAACTTGAATAAATGTACTGTGTTAAATTTCACCACTGGTCCCATATATGCTCTCATCCAAAGGCAATGAGCATTGTAAGAATAACAACACCAACAGCATCGGTGGTGGGGCACCGAGGGGGCCAATCATATTTTGAAGGGGAGGTGATATTCCATGAATCTCGGTGCCCAACCACAGCCCTCACAGCCCCTGACAGCCAGTAAATGTGCACCCATGATGGATACATGGAAAGTTTGTAATGACTGCAACTTAAAACAAGCCCCAATACCCAATACTTGGGATAAAAAGTATCAAAAACTGTGCTTAGTCTTTAATCAAAGGGATATATTTAAATAAAAGCTGAAAAGATTCTGTACAGCTCACAAACAGATATTTTTGCTCACATGTAGGTGTGGAATCCTCACAGGGAAAAGATAATAAAGGCTGGCAGATGTTAAAATATCCAATCATGAGATATGACTGTGTTTCCACTTTAACATGGGCCAGCTCATAACTCACTGAATTCAGAGTCAAGGATTATTTTTAATTTCTGAGTCAGTCCAGCTGCTTGAGCAGGCCAGGGGTTGACCTACATCCAATGTGGTGTTTGATATCTGATCTTTAATCCAGAATAAAAATTCCTTAGCATACCCAGGAGGGTAAAAGCAATCAAAAGAAAGATATATCAGTCACCTGGCTTACTGCCTCATATACCCAGTCTGTAACATTAACTATATCCAATTGAAATGTTGTTAAATGTTGTTGTTGGATGCTGCTGCATACAGAGTGGTGCCCTGATTTAGACTTCACATTACACTAATTCCTTTTAAGGATGGTAGGAAATGGCAATTACAACTAAGCTACTTTATCCAAACAAATTAAGCCCTAACATCTGTGCCTACACCCAAGTGTGAGTAATAATGTGTTTTGGTAATTTCCACATGCTGTAATGATATGTGATGCTCATCACGTGTCATTACAGCATGTTTGCATTAACACATATTTTATAGTTAAACAATTCTTGATCTGTGGGTCATAAAAACACATTGTGCATGTCAGAAAAACAATTTAAAGAAATGATAAAAACTAAATTGAGTTGATATGGGAACAGCAGTGTTGTGCAGGCTGAAGGGAGGAGCAGAAAACAATTTAGAAGAACTGGAGTGTCTGGAGAATGGATGTGTGAAGCACAAGAAGGCATAAAAATGAAGGTCAAATAAAATCAATCATAATTCTGAGTTGGGGTCTGTTGTTACAATTTTGGATATCATTTCTACTCTGAGTAAAGTACAGTGGGGTCATGCACAGAGGGGGTGACAGCATCAAGAGTTTAGGTTTGGTTTCAGGAGAGCAAACTATTCTTTTAAAAGCTTTTGTTTGGAGCAAGGAACAAATGGATATAAATGCAGCCAGCTTAACATCTGTGACTTCAGCAGTGAGTATTTATTCCATTCCCAGTGCAGTCATTGGACCAAACTGGTGGTAATCAAAGGTTCAGTCATACTCTGAAACATCCAGTTTATAGGTGGACACAGAAATCATTTTCATTAGCAGTGACTTTCTTAAGAAGATAAAAGAGAGAACAAAAAACCCCAAAACAAAGTTATTGTAACTTGAGAAAGCGCATGCAAATACACAAAACCAAGAGCAAAGGGGACCCCCAAAGCAGAGAAAATTTCCCTGGAAGAAAAATGTAGATTGAATGGACTGGGACCGTCCAAGATATCGGCTGAGCTAAATGAAAGTGATCCTGGACCAAGTCATATGGGATTCTGGATGCCTGCTTGGTTCACTCCACTTAAACCAGTGGGGGAAAGGGAGAGATCAAAGTCTGGAAATAGCCAGAGCCCCAGAGCAGAGACCTCAGCCTGCGTTCCAATCCAATGTATAAGATGAAGTACAAATGAAGTACAGACTGACTCTTCTCAACCCCAGCAGTGAAAGAGTTCAATTCAATTCAATTCTATTCAATTTTATTTATATAGCGCCAAATCACAACAACAGTCGCCTCAAGGTGCTTTGTATTTTAGGGTAAAGACCCTACAATATAGACAGAAAAGTACAAAATGTTAAGAACTAGAATGTGGAGAGACAGTAAGAAACCTGTAGAAATGGTCAATGTGTGCAAGATTACTGAAAGGCTGGTTAGAGATCTACAGTTTGGCCCCGTCATCACCAAAGATGGCAGAAAGGCCTGTGTGCCTGAAGTAGGCCAGAGGGTTTATCCCATACACAGCATATGGGGGGAAAGGTTAGATGAGAAACAGAAGGTGGAAGGGAGTATCACCACTGGAGAATGGGCAAACATATTAATGATGCCAGCTTACACCACCTTAGCTGCATGCACCAACCTCACCAGCAACTGCAGAACAGCCTATGTGGTGGTAGCCTATGATGTTATGCTGAGGAGGATGAAGAAAGCAGTTTACCAGTTTGCACAACAGACCCAAGAGGAGATACAAGGAGACTTTTCTGAAGATGAGGACGAGGAGAGTATCAACAACTCAGCGCTCACTAGCTAAGCCAGAACAGCAGAAGAGTGTCATAGTCACCCAGACTGAGACGCAGGCATTTCCAGAGTTCAAGAAATTAAACAGCCTGGTCGGTGATAGAAAACCAGGGGACAGCATGACCAAATACCTGAGGGAGGTCTGGCCCTTGGTGGAAAACTGTATGAGCAATGATAGTGCTAGAAGGTTGTGGCTAATGAACCTGACTTCACAACCCCTCAGTTCTAAGAAGCCGGCCTCCAAATACTACCTGAGGCTTGTGTTAGAAGATATGGATGATGAAGAGTTCCTGATTGCACAAGGCAGAACTGGATGGGGGGGCCTACTGGGTGGGGGATGAGATCTATACACTGGTGGATGGAAACCCTTACCTAGTGGACACTGGGACAGAGGTGTCATTGACCCACAAGAGCCACAAGAAGGAAGCACACCTCAGTGTGCAGTTTGCGAATGGGACTGTTGAAAGGATGCCATTTGGAATCTGGAAGGGTCTCGTGTGGATTGAGGGGCTCTATAATTTGATAACTGTTTGAGACATGAAAGAGCTACAAAAACCAAGGAAGTATCAGATGTCAGTACACCGACGACTGAGGAAACTGCAGTCAAGGTTGGTTAGAAAATAACACCAACATGAGAAGAAAGAACTTCTAAGACTTGGTATAAGGCTGTGGACATTCCAATAGTAACAGAACATAAACTTCAGGGAAATTACTTTTCCCCAAAGAGGAAAGAGAGGCTGAGACGAATCACTGCCAATGCCAATGTCAGATTCAAGAATGATTGTGGAGATCTGGGCCACAACTACGTCCATACCATTGAAGGAGGTGTGCACCCCTCTGTTCGGCAATACCTGTTGAACCCAGGAGCAGTTGAGGAGATGGACATGATTGTGAAAAAATTGAGTGCTTTGGGAATCATCAAGGAGGAACATAACCTGATAACCAACAGCCCTATACAGGCAGTAAAGAAGCTGGATTCAGCTGGAGGGGGTTGGAGGCCAGTTATCAACTTCAAGGCCCTTAATTGCTGAACTGTGGCCAATAGAGCCAGCTTGATCAACCCTCAGGGAGCTTTGAAAACCCTCCAGGTCAAGAAATTCAAATCGTGCAGGTACATGTATCCTGGCAAGTGTATTTATTCTCCCTTAGGTTGGCCAAGCAGTCGCAGGGCAAAACGATGTGTTCACTGGGGATGACACGGAAGAAGAACACCTGGAGAAACTACAGAAGGTGGTGGAATGGATCACAGCAACAGGATTAAAGCTCAACCTCAAGAAATGCCAGTTCAGGCAGGTCCAGGCAAACTACCTGGGATTCCAGGTGTCCACAGACTTGGGACTGTCTGAAGGATTCAGAGAGAAACTTGACCAAATCTGACCACCAACATCAAAAAATGACCTCCAGAAAATCCTAGGACTCTGCAACGATGTGAGAGACCATGTTCCCAACTACCAGAGGTATGTTAAACCCTTTTTTTGTATGCCTCAAAAAGAAGGGAACAGATGGAGAAGAAAAAAACAACAAAGAGTGGGTCTGGACAGCAATGGACCAGAACAATCTGGAGAAATTGAAAAAGGCTATACAGGCAGCGATTGAGACTGGAGCCGAGGAGCCTCACAAGCTGATTAATAGTGGAAATCAGCTGTGATTTCCACTAAGATGCTGTGGTAAAGGTGAGCAACAAGGGGTTGAGGTTTAGTGACCTTGTGGAGCTATACCCTATCCTCAGTGGAGAAGAAATACCCACCTGAAGAGAAAGAGCTTGCTGTGTTAGCCAGGTACTGGGGTGCCTTGAAAGAGTTGGCACAAGGGCAAGGAATTAAAGTCATCACACAGAGCCAAGTACATCGGTACCTACGGAAAGCTACAGTGTAAAGCATCAAAGCAACAAATGTGAGGCGGGGAAGATGGGTAGATATCCTGCTTGACCCTGTCCTCGAGATAGGCCCAGCTCAACCAGCCAGTAGAAAGCCCCAGAAACCAGAGGAGACAAAAGAACAACCGTATGACTGGACTTTGTATACGGCTCATAAAAGGGATAAGACAATATGGCCTATTGGGGATTCATTGTCAAGCAAGGAAAAGAAGAGCGTTTCAGGCAGAAGCGAAAAGTGCCTGACAGCGCCCAAGAAGGAGAAGTGACAGCGGTCCTGGAAGGCCGCTGAAATTGGAAAAGCGGAAAATAAAGAGAGCTATACTCATAACAGGCAGTCAGTACTGTGCCCAAGCACTGAAGGAAGACCTCAACATTTGGGAAGAAAATGGATTTGAGGGTGCTAAGAGCAAGATGGCGGCACATAGAGACCAATGGAAAAAAATCGCTGAGGTGAGACTAAAAAAAAGTTAGATGGCGAAGCCCTACATCTGTGTAACCTTTGCATCTTCCACGCAAGGCAGGGAAGACTTCTAACTGTAGTGAGTAAAAGCCTGGCAGGTGAGGAGATATTTGGAAAACCAGGAGTGAGATCTAAGGCAAAAAATGTGGAGTACATCATTTTGCCAGAAGCCTGGCACAGGAAAGGTGTTATGCAAGCCCCTGGTGCGTTGGCTACCAGGGCAGCTACGCCCATAAGGCCGAACCAAACGGTACAGGTATGTGTGACAGTGCAAATGGTCATGGTACCCTATGAGGGCGTGTACTCTGTAGGAGTGGATATTAAAATGTTGAGTGAAGAGATTCCCCCAGATCAGAAGAAACCCCTAAAGGAGGGCAAAACTGCAGACCCGCCAAGGTCATGCCTGAGGAAGTGGATCCCTAAGAGCTGGAAGCTAAAGGGAAGGTGGAAGGAAAAGCAATAATCCTACACACTTAAAGAGACAGGCTCAAGAACCATTCTAGAAGATGACTGAAGGAGAGATTGAGCTATATAGTAAAAACAGATTTGATCAATGACCTGGAAGACCCTTTTTGAAGCTCCCGAATGAAATTATATGGCTGGATCACCCAGTACGCAACTTTCAGATTACTTGTAAAGGATGTGGCTCGGGCAGATATTTTTGTAGCACTTATGAGTATCGACGGAATCCTGACTTGCTGAAGCCCGGGAAGAAGCTATACAGACCTGTAATAGTCTCTAGAGAGGTATTACAGCACAACAGGGAAAAAAAGTCGATATATGGGAACATAGACCAGGGTGAACGTGGTATACGTTGCAGTTAATGGATGGCTATTCAAGTTAAGATGGGGCGCTAACTATGCAGACCCATTGCAGGGAATGTTGAGATCTGGTTGGGGAGCCACTTGATTTGGATGAATAGCTCCTATATGCGCCGACACCTTGTGAGGATGGAGCCTAATGCAGAGTGCTACATCCTTGAGGACCAAAGTCTACCACTGAGTGTGACCTTGCGCAGCCCTATGCTGACAGGTCTTCCACCAACAACTGACTATGAGTTCATGACTTACAGAGACAGGGGATTCCGTGGAGACGGATGGGCAACTTGGATGGAGTTGGTCACCGAAAGAAGTCAACCCCTATATACTGAAGTCTCCCTGGTCTGTGGGACGGGGGAGCGGTACAGCCAAGCACGCCAAGGGTTGGTGGGCGGCTCCATACGAGGGCCCTTCGGAATCAGCTCTTCAGCCAGAAGAGCTGATCGCCACTTCCTGGAGGTGGGTGTGGTGAGGCCTGGATCCAAGGATAAGACTCTACCCAATATATCAAGATTTCCTCAATGGTTATATATATTTAACAGATATGTCTGTGGAAAAGCTTCCTAAACCTACTGATTTGATGACGGTCCCTGCAGGAGAGTTCCAGAAAATTGATGACTGTGTGGTGTTTCAGGACCTTAATGGCACTGATAATTTAAATAATGGTAACACACCTAGATGTCCATTGTGGCAAGAATGGCAGAAAGTGTGGGGAGTATGGAGATATGACTGCAATTGACTGTGAACCAACAAAACAGTTAAAGGTGTCTTGCAAGGTTGGAGAGAGGGCCACACCAGAGACAGCAGCTCAACTTGGTGGGGTCTACAGAAAGACGAGTTGCAGCAATTGGTTTGTACCATGCCTTAGCCAAACCAACAATTACTGGTTAAGTATCAATACATTGCTACGGTCTACTCCAAAGAGCGAGACGTACGGCCTGGAGTTTGGTATAGACCTAATCCATATATTCCTCCTGTTGTCTTCACATTCTGTATACGCCCCTTGTCCTTGTCAAAAGTGACCCACCCTCACTAAAGATCTAAAATAATACAATTTAATTTAATTTTAAATGCCAAATCTATTTTGCATGAAGAAACAACCTGTCATTCATCAGAAACTGTGTGAATATCAGAGTTTTCCCTTTTTACAGTGCAGAAACACTGAATTAATTCAGTGGACACCACTTGTTTTTATTTCAACACAGCTGTCATACAGCTCCGGAAAAAATTAAGAGACCACTGCAAAATTATCAGTTTCTCAAATTTTGCTGTTTATAGGTATATGTTTGAGTAAAATGAACATTTTTGTTTTATTCTATAAACTACTGACAACATAACTCCCAAATTCCAAATACAAATATTTTCATTTAGAGCATTTATTTGCAGAAAATGAAAAATGGTCAAAATACCAAAAAAGGTCCAGTGTTTTCAGACCTCAAATAATGCAAAAAAAAAAGTTCATAAGGTAGGGACAAGGTCCTCGCAGGGACAAGGTAATCAATGTAAACAATGTAATCAATGTAAACAAGGTAAACAAGGTAAACAAGCTAATCAATGAGCACATGTAGGGCAGTGTGCATGGACTTTGCTGAAATATTTCTCACATTTGCAGCACACAGTATGTGTTTTACAGTCCTTCTTTGGTGGACAGAACTGATATGTCTTCCTCTTACTTTCCCCAGCTGGGGCAGCGGCTGGGGCAGTGGCAGATCCAGCCACCTGAACAGTTTTCACAATCGCTGCAGGGGCTGCTGTGCAGGGGAGATGCTCCCTTCTCTGAATGTATGGAGTTACAAGCGCCTTTCCCAGCAGCTCCAGGAACACCCTCCTCTTGTTCAGCTTATCAGGCATCCAGGTATGGTTGATCTCATTCCATAACACAAAGGCATTGTATGAGGATACATCAATGATGTTATGGAAGATGACCAGGGGCCAGCGGGCAGTCATCCTCCTATATGTTCCAATCACCTTGCCCAGGTTGTGTCAGGTCCGAGGGCTGAGGTAGGACTCACACGCAGGACACAGAATCAGAATTAGCAGGTTTATTATAACAGACAGGGAATGTAAGCGAGAGCAAGAGAACTACAAAAGGAG
>VUQI01028858.1:16067-55275 GCA_015106735.1 Paratilapia polleni | reverse complement strand
CAACACGTTTTGAAAAACATTGGAACAGTGGCAACATAAGACAGGAAAATTAAAAAAACAAAAAACAAAAACAGGTGGTCACTAAAGGAGCACCCCACAGACGCTGAATTTTACAGATGTAAAGACTGAAAGAGTGTGTGGGGAAACAGTTCAACATAATGTTTCTTAATGTAAAATTGCAAATGATTTGCATCCAGAATAATCTCTGCAGGCAAAGGCCATGGTGAGAAACGGGTGCTGAATAGCTGTGATCTTCAGGCCCTCAGACAGCACTGTATTAAAAACAGACACATACAACATAGGCTCAGGAACATGTCTAAAAACCACTGTTAGTGTCATCGCTGTATCTACAAATGTAAGATAAAACTCTACCAGTCAAAGACAAAAATATATAAATGCGATTCAGAAGTGCTCATACAAATACTGATGCAAATTGGAAAATTGTCCTCTGGTCTGACCACAAATTCTTTTTAGAAATCATAGATGCAGCACCCTCTGGACTAAACACAAGAGGTACCATTCAGCTTGTCATCAGTATAATGTTCAGAGGCCAGTATTCAGATGGTACATAGGTGCATTAGTGCATATGATGTGTAACTGTTTTGGAGCAACATTTTCTACTATCCAGACTTTTATTGTGTGTGTGAGTGTGTGTGTGTGTGTGTGTGTGTGTGAAGGCCTTGCTTATTTCTTTAACACTATCAGCACCTTCTGCACATCTAGCCTGTCTGTCAACCACTGAAAACATTATAAAACTGAAATTACAGCCAAAGAGACCCTGAACCGTTGAACAACTGAAATTCCATATCAAGCAAGATGGGAAAACATTTTGCTTTCAGAAGTACAACAACTGGTCATCTTAGTTCCCAAAAGCTTGCATGCTGATTTGTTGTGTTTATTCTCTTCAGTTAAGTTAACATATAGGGTTTAAGTGATTAGCACACCTTTGCACTGTGTTTACTTTACAAGCATGCAAACTTATTCTGCTCTCAAAGCTCCTCATGTCTGAAGGGGTTATTGCTATGGAAAAGAAGAATTTGTTTTATTCTTCAATGTATATTCAATATACACTATATTCACTATACGTCTTCCTGACAGAAGAACTATCTGTGAACCTGATAGCTTGGCAGTGATACTCAGTGATATCAAAATCCCAGTATTAACATGTAAATGCTTTTTATGAATAGAAATAAGCCATTTTGTCTTAGAGCATCTGAATATTTTGTCTATAATGTGAGGCTGAACGTTTTTTATTTTTGTGTAGCCTACATTTCCTGTAAGGACCTGTGCTGTTGATCTGGATTGGAGTTCTCATATGACTGCCACAGAACAGCACCGATTTACTGTCAAATTTTTGTTGAGTGCCCTTCTAAGAAAATAGTTGCCATTAAAGTTGTCTTATCATTTTGGGGCTGAAAGCTTTTTGTGCCCTCTATCAACTGGAATTGAAAGTTTAAGGGGTTGTGTGATTTCCTCCCCTTTCTTGTATGATTTGGAGTAATTTAGAGCTATGCTCGCTCGTTTGGCCAAAATTGCTGTAGTTATTGTCTTAAGACAACTGCACATCATTCAGCAGTGTTTAATTTGGAGTTGTAGCACCACTATATTGCCTTCATTTAGACGACATGCAAGAAGCAGTTTTAAGAGAGTACAAAATCAGTGGATTTAACATGTACTAATGAGTTTGGGACTTTTGGTTCATAACTGCTAACTATTTAAAAGCTCTGACTGGACTGCTTATGCTTCTTGATGTAGACCCCCTCTGTATTTGTCTATGAACTGAAACTTCATCTGTCCAAACACTAGGGCATTCTTTCATTTTTCAACTTAATGTGAAAAGAATGGCCATCTGAAGTTACACATCATCAGGTTTATTAAAACCTGTCATGCTGCTTTTGGTCTTAAGTAGACTTTCTAAATTAATAAGGCTTTTAGATTTCATCTCCACTTGTGTCACTATTTTTCCAAGATAACTCCAAAATCTGTTTCTGAACCAAAGAAAAGTTTGCTGCGATCAGGTGTACTCCTTTCTACCCTTCCCAAAATGATCCCTTCTTACTTTTCTTAAACATAGAAAACAGAGCCATTATGAAAAAAATTATTACGACTCAGTGCAATCTGACACAAATAATCATACAGGCCTCTGGGATTATGTATAACTGAATTTACCATTTGTTGCAAATGGGTTGATCCTGATGTAGAACACAAATTTCTGTTGCTATAATGCAGGAATAATCCTGCATTGAAATCTACAATATCTTTTAGTGATGAAGTTAATTTAAATGAATAAACAAACATTATGTAATGTTGTGTGTGTCTCTCCTTTTTTTTTTTTTGTTTCACTGCTTTGCCATTTTGAGTTTAAATAATGCAACCATAGATATTTCTCAGGAGTAGCCTAAAAGAATGAAATTACCCTCCCTCCCCACACGGCACAAGCTGTATAAAACATGGGCAATGTAGGGAATCAGACAGAGGTGCCTTGAACAGCGAGAAAAGCAACTACAGCAGAATTTAAAGTGTAAGAAAAATCTTTATTTGCAACATTTTAATCGAAAAGCTCTTTTTTTTTTCTTGAAAGTCAGCATGTCTTCATAGATTTAACAGCCTTATATTTCATGATCATGAACCATGGGAGTGTCAGTCTATTACGGAGCTTCTTTTTTCCAATATTGGCATGAGTGATATTGTTGGATTTTTATTTTTATTTTTTTTACTTAATTTTCCCTGTGATCTAGGACGCGCTCCAACGCTGTGATGTCGCTCAGTATTCTGGCTCTCTGCCTGCTGGTTTGTATTCACTCTGGCATAAATGCATATCCAGTCAAACCTGCCAGTCCACGGCAAGGCGCACCACCTGAGGAGCTTGCCAAATATTATTCTGCACTAAGACACTACATCAACCTCATAACAAGACAGAGGTTAGTTTTTGAACTTCTATAATATTGTTTAGGTCCAGTGTGATTGTATATGCAAACAACTATTGATTTGTTGCTGATTTGTCTTCTTTATGCACAGGTATGGAAAAAGAGACACTCCAGATACTGTATTTTCTGACGTGTTTGTGAGGGAGAGCACAGAGAGTGTTCCAGGATCTAACTATATCAGGTAAATTACTCTATTATCTCTCTATCAAGCAATATAATCAGTGCAAATATGCCTATACAGTGTACACATGTACAGTTTCATACTAGAAACTGTCACTGAAGTACTGATTGTATTTTATGGTCATTTTTTTAAAATGGTGATACTGTATTGGATTAAATATGACTTGTGTCTGAATAGGATGAGGAAAACAACATATATAGAGTATAATATTTTCCAGAAACAGATTTCTTTACTTGTGACTTTATGTTTTTCTGTAGGTATGATGGCCCGCCACTGTGGTGATGCTGCTGGAGTTGTCACATCCAGGTTGACTTTACCATAACGCTGCCACTATGTCTTTTACTGACATGAAATTAATTTGTGTTGCATGGAATAAACACTGTGTAAAGACACAACTTTAAACTGTTTGTATTTTTGCCACTGCTGCACTGTAACATGTTCCTAAGTACTACAAGTGTGTCTGTCCATATCTGCAGAGCCTGTTGTGTTGAACAGTGTTTTCTGTGTCATTCATTGATGGAGTAACAGTGCACTCTGATGGTGAACCGACATCTAAACATTTTGAGATTTTTCTTAAGTGGGGCAAATAGCTTATAAAACATGTCTGCTGCAAGCGTCCGATTTGGGGAAAAGTAAAACAGAAATTAGTAAACTAGGTAAACCAAAGTGTATTTATTTCTGCATTTTTTTCACCTGTTTTATCAAGCCTGTTGAGATTTACTTGCAACCTTACTCAAAAGAGATTAACACTTTAATCCCATCAAGTGACCTGGATACATCAAAAGCAAATCACGTAACACTACAGTACAGTCTCTGTGTAAATATGCCTTCAGAGAAAATATAATTTTTTAATGAAGATTTGTTGAACCTGACCTGTAGATTGTGGCACAAATGAGATTATTTGTTGCCAGGTATGGCAATAGTATATCACAGGGGCCAAAGATGGCACTGAGACTTACAGTATATGTTCCTCTTGGGGTAAGTATATCCTTAAAGTTTAGCTCTGCTGTTTGCTATGCAATATTAGCTGTCAACACTGTGCATGCTCTTCCAGAGTGAGAAGAGAAACAAATCTGGATACACTTCAAACAGCGATTAATAAGGAAAGAAAGTCAGTAAATTTCATTTTAAAGACTATTTGGCTCATTTTAAACTTCAGATTTAGAGATGAGAATCCATCCATCCATCCATCCATTTTCTTCCGCTTATCCTATTCAGGGTCACGGGTGGGGGCTGGAGCCTATCCCAGCTGCCATAGGGCAAGAGGCAGGGTACACCTTGGACAGGTCGCCAGTCTGTTGCAGGACTAACACAGAGAGACAGACAACCATTCCCACTCATATTCACACCTACAGCCAATTTAGAATTACCAATTAACCTAATCCCACTGACTGCATGTTTTTGGACTGTGGGAGGAAGCCAGAGTACCCGGAGAGAACTCATGCAAACTCCACACAGGAAGGCCCTGGCCAGATGGTGGATTCAAACTCAGGACCTTCTTGCTGTGAGGCAGCAGTGCCAACCACAGTGGTGCGGTGCCTTAGGGATGAGAATCAAAAACCAAATTCAATTGTTCAATCCACATGTCTATAATACTATGCCTATAAGGTTATCAATTCCATGTATAGATGCTGGCCTGTTTTTTCAACACTTGTGCATTGCATAACAATGATGTCAAAGTGATGGAAATGGAGCTTTTGCACACCTGATTCAAATGTGAGTGATTTTTTCCCCCCACTATTTCAGCATACTTGCATCACCATAAAGTACTTAAAATACATGAAGTCAAAAAAACAAAACAAAAACGTGGCTATTTTACATTTAGGGGGTCATAAACATTTGGTAAGAGCAACGACTTTGATGCAGTTTACTTCCATACATGTTCTCTACTTTTTATTTCTATCGTTATTTATTTTAGTGTAACAGTTAAGTGATATGAGTAGGCTGTGTGGGTTTTCAGTGGTTTAGCTATAACTTGAACGGCATTGGATGACATTAGCCCTGCACTGTGTGAGTGAACGGGGAACTGAGAGTAGGGGCGCAGGCAGGCACGCACTCTGGAATCGCACTAAACAACTTCTTTGTGCGCAAATGGTCGGCGAATTATAAAACTCTGAAATACAGGAAAGCATGAAAGCGTAACTGGATGCTGATTAAACTGGGTAAAGTATCTTTAATTCATTCGTTTTTAATTAGACTATGTAACAGTACGGGACCCTCCGATTTCTCGGCTTTCACTGTACTTCTGGCTAATGTTAAGTAGCTCCTGTGAGCACATATTACTGTTAGCTACTAACCAGCTAGCTTAATAATAGGACTTATAACATTAGCTAATTCTACTTTGCTGCTGCTAGTAACAGTACTAGTGGAGCATTAACTACAGAAGCTAACTGGTTTCCATTTTGCTGGCATGTCTGTTAGTATGTAGTAATGGTGTTATTTGTCGGAAAAAAAAGATTTTACAGCGCACGCCGCTCGTAGTTGCTAGTTAGCGTTGCTAATTTTCCCGCATATGACACAAACTGACACGCGACGGGAACTGGTGGAAATGATAAGATGACCTGAGAGTAGAGAAATACAGCTGAACTTATATCAAACAGTATCTGGTCGTTGTACGTTAACGTCAAAATTTGTGTCTACTGCTTCTACTTATCATTTTAGCTAAGCTACCTCACGTTGGAGTGGTTACACGTGCCCAGTGCGCGTGTAGCTTGACATCTGACATCAGATATTTTAACCACTGCAGCGAACACATTTGTAAATCAGTTGTCCCTGTTTGAGGTTTGATGGCAATTGAAGCCTCCTGTAAAAAATGCTGCAGAAGTAAAAGGGTGATCACTCTTCTTAAATTACGAGAACCGCTGTGGGCTTTACAGGTCGTAATTTTCCTTGAATTATTTTGAATGCTTTGCTTTGTTTAAATGTTGAGGACATGAACACACGAGACACCATTTGCTCTGAACCATGCACGTTTCCTCATGTGGAATATATTGTGTATAATGCAAAACAAACCTCGGAAAGCAACTGAAAACTGTTGTTGAGAACAAGAACAATATTATGTTAATTCATGTGAAATATACTGTACCACAAACTCGTGTCCCATACAAATGAAGGCTTTCTTGTTACACAGTTTAACTTTTGATTTATTTAAATCTACAAAAATGAAGCTCCACAGTCTCACTCTTTCAAAGCTTTAAAAAAAATTTTTTTCCTCTTTAAATAGATAGTGGTCATGTGATCTACTTGGCCAATCACAATGACAACATTACAGTAACACTGAAGGAGCAGGAGAAGTGTGGACAATGAATGCACCCTTAGGGATAGAGTAGCTTATTTAATATCTTGATTTGCCTTTATTGATACTTAGGAAGGTTTTTAAACAGTCTTGACCACTCTCAACAAATGATAACATTTTGCTTTTTTCCCCCCATTCTTTCCTTAGTCCAGAGGTACCAGATGAGTGTTTTTTAGGAAAGGTGGGGCTCGGTGTTGGTGTGCTACACTGATGATTTGAAATCAGTTACTAGGTGAGTTATGGACATTTTTCATTGTAGGTCTGCAAGATTGTTTTGCTGCTTTTGTTGACATTGCGTAGATAGAATAGTGTTTCATTATGATGTTTATACAGTTCACATTTTGTAGTCAAATAGAGCTGCCTGGGTTCATGTTTGTCTAACTACCTATTGAGGGAGTTGTTTTTCCTCACTCTGTTTGGAGAGCATGTTTGCACAGAAAGTCCCCAGGGCCCTCTGTGTGTGGATGGCACAACCTTTAGCCAGAAGTATGGAAGACTCATCCTTTGTCATTCAATCACCCTCTTTGTCATTCCCTTAATTCATGAGTGCCCTTTGTGCTAACATGCATAAAACACAAAGACCAACAAATGGTTTCTCCTCTGTTTTGTTACTCTGGCTCTCCATTCTGCATCTGTTTATCACACACGTTAGTAAATGTGATCTTGATTCTTTTCATTGAAAAGGCTTGTATAGTATGATGATACTATACTGACTTGAGTGGGTTTCCTACATCCTGCAGCTCTCCAGTTGCTCTGGTTTCTGTAAACGGCAGTTGGGTGGCTTTTGACCTTGTTTAGGGAGTTTCACCACCCTGAGCTGTGGAATAATAAACATGACTGTGGCCAACGCAAAGTCTGGCTCAGGTAAGCTGTGAGAGACAAAGTCCTGACTAGCCTATTGCGCAGGAAGTGTTGCAGTGTTGTGTACCATATTTTACATTTAATTACCATCTGAATGGTACTGTGCCCACTGCTCAGAGATAGTTGTGTGGGTGTGTCTGCAGCTGCCTTTAAACAATTACGTTTGTCCCTTTTGTGGAAACATGTAGCTGTAGAAAAAAAAATTCATTTTTAATTTATGATTCACTTCCAAATGTTTTAGATTCTTCTGCACTTAAATTCTGTTGACTTGTTGTGTGTACTTACATTGTCAGATATGATCCAAGTAGTCCTCATGTAAACAAAAGGGAATGAAAGACAAGTCTGTTTGATTGCAAAGATAATTACTTGGTAGTGAGAAAGAGATTTATTCATTGTGTTATTTTGTTGGCTGATTAAACATGCTAGAAGCAAAAAGTAGTTCATTTAACCTCTTTTTCTTGCTCTGTGCTTTTGGTCACTACAAGACAGATGTGTTAGTGAAACAATTCCTTCGTGACCCTGCGTGCTTGTTGCTGTTGCAATGGAAATGAGGGATGTTCTTTGTGAATTGTGCCATTGATTCTCTCTCCACTTGTTGTTGCCTTGTGCATTCTTAGTGTACTGAAATAGTTTTCCACTGGCTCTGAATTTTAATTATATTCATTACTGCTGGTCACGAGCCTGGTTTGTCACTAACATTTCTGCCTCTGTATTCACATAGCAGTACATTTCAAGCTCATAAGAAGTAAAGAGAGTGGTCAGCATATGGTTAAGCCAAATGATGTGAGTTTACCCATTCTTCTATAGCCATGCAGCAGGTGCTGGACAACCTGAAAGACCTACCATCAGGCACAGGAGCTAAAGATATTGACCTCATCTTCCTCAGAGGGATCATGGGGAGCCCCATCGTCTGTTCCCTTGCTAAGGTAAGTCGAGCACTCACTGATACTACTACTGTGTGCTTGTACTGCAGTTCCTACAAACGCATGCACACATACATGTAACTGTAATCTCATTAGCTAGCCTTCTCTGTTAGCTGTAAGTAAAGTAGATGTCAGTATGGGTCAGAGGAAATAAGTTGTTCAAAATAGGATTCACCAACTTATGTCAACCAGGTAGCCAGTGGTTAGTCGTGTGTGGAGCCAGGGGAGAAATAGGGAATGCATGCTTTATGCACAAGAATACTAACAAACTGCATCTTGTAATTACATGAACTGATCATGCTGTGTGCCCTTTTCCAGTGTCCAGGTTTAAGTTACTTGCAGCAAATCTAGCCAGCGCAATGTAAAACCCTTCCTGTCATCAGGAGAGTAAAACAAAGGTCCACTCTGTCCAGGGTTGTACAGCACACCTTCTCTGGTTTTTATTTAATCACCACAAACTTAAGTTCATGTTGAATCTTAAGTAAAACAGAAAACCTCTTAACATCAGTTCAGTCAGTTTGACTAAAAGGCTGACAGCACGACGAACAAATGGCTTACATAACATCCTGCAAAAAAAATCTCCAGTACAGATTGAGGTCATCACGTTTAGCTACCATATCTATAAATAGGATTCTTTTTTTAGAAAACATGCCACAAAGACAAGATCTTGTCCTAATTTCTAACTAACGGTTTATGGCTTTGCTCAGATATTATATGGTTTTACATAAATGGCCAATTTCTGCTATTAAATGGATTTGAATCCTTTGTCATTGTATATACAACTGTTAATTTTCTTTCATCCTTCTGTGTATCACAGTGGTAGTTTGACAGAAACATAAAGCCCACTTTTTGTTCAGTGTAGGTGGTAAATTAATTCATCGTGAAGTGCGTTTCATATTATTGAGTTGTCAAGCAATTTTTGGATTCATTAAAATTTAATGTTGTGTTGTATGGCAGGTCATGAGTAATGTTTTTGTCAGTAAGAAGGCTGCAAAACTGACCATTGACTCAGACTTCTGGCTCAGGAGCAATTATGGCATAACCCATTCTTAATGACTTGCAACACAGTTCTTAAAGGTACAAAATACATTTAAGTCTAAAAATTCTGCCCTCCTTCTCTGTGGACACTCTGTGGACCAGTTTCTGTATTTTTGACACCCCTGACTTATTGTAGTTAAACACACCCTGATGAGTCTTGACCGAAATGGATGTTAACTGCAACCTAACTGGTTGCCAGAAACATACAACCATTAAGTGGTACTTTTAGTTTTGGGAATGTCATTGTTCAATAAAATCACAGTTTGTAATTCTAACCAAATTTACCCCATGCTTAATACAAAAATGGACTTGCTGTGTTCATTCTTTTTTTTTTTTTTGGTGTGCATGTCTGTGTTTAGGCACATGAACGTCTGGAGGAGGTTAAGTTACAAGCTGTGCGGGATGATAATGTTCAGCTGGTCACTGAGATCTTGGATTCCCTTAACAATCTGACAGAAAAAGATGCTGCTGCTGCTGAGCTTGTCAAAATCCTGCAGGAGCCTCATTTTAAGGTACCTTAGGTTGTATTCCTCTCATACTTAGTTATTACTGGATTTCTAGTAGGGTGTGGTTTAGACCAAAGATTTTAGAGTAAGGTTGTTTTACTGGGGTGGAAATGGATGCCAGAACTTTCTCTCCAACCATTACCTCATTTCCTTTCACTTGCCTGTCCTAGTAGCTTCACTTACTGATCAAACATTTTTTCAGCATTAGAGGGTGGGGAGTGTCATTCCTCGGGCCAATAGCAGGCTGAGTTGTGAGGGAATCAAGAGGAGAAGATTTCTACCTACTGTTAAATATTTGCTAATGAAAACTGTAGTTTCTAATCAGTGCCGACTCTACACTGTGGCTGCTAGGGTGAGAGTGATTTTTCAGTTGGCCTATTGGCAGTGCAGTCCCAAAAATATTTTATAGAGAAATGCATATCGCAAAGTGATTTGTCTTCACTCTTGTAGTAATTTATCTAATGCATGTTGCAGTGCTAGTAACTGCTGCTATGATTGTCATCTTTCTCAGCCAAGAAATCTATCATTAAGTCATATCTTTCTCCTCTTCTCTCTTAGTCTTTGATAGAGGCTCATGACAAAGTGGCTGCAAAGTGCTATGAAACGCCCCACGCTGCAGTTAACAGCAATTCCACGATGATGAGTTCACTCATGCCAGCTGACGCTGTCAGGATGATTGGCATCCAGAAGAAAGCTGGGGAACCACTGGTAAGTTAGCCAGACATTTATACTAACTACAGCATTGCAGAGGATACACTCCTGTTAAGCTGTAAAGGGTTTTACACATGTTCTTATATTGACCATCTGTTACCATAGTTACTCATCATCTTTTACAGCATCCAGGCTGACCACCTCCTGAAATTGGCCTCCCCTATGATTTATGAAGTGTGGATGTACACTACTTAATGACTCTTACTCTCTTTCAGGGGGTGACATTCCGTGTGGTGCGGGGAGAGATGGTGATAGCCCGGATCCTGCATGGAAGCTCCATTGACAGGCAAGGCATGCTGCACACAGGGGACATAATCCATGAGGTGAACGGTCAGGAGGTCGGTAGCAACCCCCATGAACTCCAGGAGCTGCTGAGGGACTGCAGCGGGAGTATTACACTCAAGGTCCTGCCAAGCTACAAAGACACACCAGCACCACCACAGGTAGGGAGAAGGGAGGTTTCATTTTATGTTTTCCTGTGAAGCTTTTCACCTGTGGGTAATTAATAATCTTGTTGAATTAGAAAGTTGCATGCAAAATAAGCTCATTTTAATTAAGTTTTTCTTGAGGTCTTCATATAATATTTAGTGAAAAACAGTCATATAATGCACTTTAATATTTTTTACATTGTTGGTACTTCATAGTGTATTGAGTATATTCTGAAGTTGTACTGTACTGGACAATGGATTGGTTGAGAGCTTACTGACTGGCTGATCTCTAAATGCCAGGTTTTTTGAAAACTGAGCCCACGGAGGATCTATTAATAACACTCCACACACCAACTAGGACATACACCACTTTGTTCAATGGAGCACTCAGTGCACACACAGCAGCTGACACTGAGAAGCTTTAGGTAAAATTACATCAGACATCAACCTTGGGGCTTTGTGCTGAGGTGTGGATAAAATGATCTTATTCTACTATTAATAAGAGTACAATTCTTCTTGACTGTTCGCACTTAAGCGTTGCATCTGATCTACCTCCTTCAGCCTTCTGTCTTTGAGTATTCACAGCAGGAAATTCAAAATCT
Source organism: Paratilapia polleni (assembly GCA_015106735.1). Classification (NCBI taxonomy): domain Eukaryota; kingdom Metazoa; phylum Chordata; class Actinopteri; order Cichliformes; family Cichlidae; genus Paratilapia; species Paratilapia polleni. The sequence continues at coordinate 43,803 of VUQI01028858.1, read as the reverse complement.
AAATTGTGCAGATCTTTGCAATTGTATTGATTGTTTTTGTTTTTTTTTTTTAAGTAAAGGTTTGGACCAGTGTCATCTTATTTGGCAAAAGGCCAGTGGGAGTTAGCAAGGCCAGTATCAGCAGATTGTGATGTTTGGCCGAAATATCTCTGCATCCCTATTACTTATAAATCAGAGCTTAAGTGTTTGTAAAAGGTGTATAGAGGAAGTTGACTTTCACATTATATTTAAAATTCAAGAGTCATGACACGCATATTTAGTTTTTTTTCTACAGCCTGATAATAAAAAAAAAAAGTTTTAATACCATAGTACATATGTACACCTTAACAGGGACTTGAGGTATTACTCAGTCCTTATGTATAATCACTCTGTATAATTTAGTTGTGATCTCTTGTTTAAACCCTAAATTGTAGCTTTATCTGAAGTCACACTTCAACTACAATCCAGCCACAGACAACTTGATCCCTTGTAAAGAGGCAGGTCTGGCCTTCTCCAAAGGAGACATGCTTCATGTAGTCAACAAGGAGGACCCCAATTGGTGGCAGGTGAGTGGGCACCAATGGTAAAACACAGTGCTGCTTAGTTCGAGTTAGGAGTTGGCTTGTAATACTGACTGTTCCAAGCTGCAGCTTTCTGACAGACGAACTAGTGACTGAATTGCTTTTCCTTTGTGTATGTTTAAACCAGTAGTCTCTAAGCATCTCTTAACTACTCTGATTTCCATGTAGGCATGCAAAGTTGTTGGTGGAGCCACTGGCCTCATCCCCAGTCAGTTCTTGGAGGAGAAGAGAAAAGCTTTTGTGAGGAGAGACTGGGACACTTCAGGTGCAGGTTAGTATGAATCACTTACTCTCTTTCACACTGTACCAGTTACTCTTCTATAAGTTTCACAATGGTATCTCTGGTCTATAGCACCACCATGTGTTGTACTAATACTTCGTGTATTTGACTCAGGGATGCTCTGTGGAACTCTAACTGCAAAGAAGAAAAAGAAAAAAATGATGTACCTCACTACCAAGAATGCAGGTGTGTATCACCTCCAGTTTTAATGTTCCTGTAAAATTTTGTCAGATTTTTGACACAGTACTTACTCAGTATTGCCTTGAACAGAGTTTGACCGTTATGAGCTGCAGACCTATGAAGAGGTAGCCAGGATGCCCCCGTTCCAAAGGAAGACGCTGGTTCTGATTGGCGCTCAGGGTGTTGGGAGGCGGAGCCTGAAGAACAGGCTCATTGTCATGAATCCTCTGAGATATGGAACCACTGTCCCATGTGAGTGTGTGCTTGTGACATAGAGCTGAGACCACTGAAATGTTTGCGCTTTAGTCCTGCCAGGTCACATGAAATGCCTTTCCTTGCTTTTTACCTTCAGTTACGTCACGCCGTCCCAGAGAGGAGGAGAAAGATGGCCAAAACTACTGTTTTGTTACGCGGGAAGAGATGGAGAAGGACATCAAGGAGAGCCGCTACCTGGAGCATGGCGAGTACGATGGCAACCTTTATGGAACCAAGATCGACTCTATCCATGAAGTGGTGGCTACTGGCCGTACCTGTATTCTAGATGTTAACCCTCAGGTCGGTCAAAGACTCACACACACACACACACTCTCAATGTGTGGATCTGCTTTTCCTAAAGCTTTGTAGTGACATTACATTTTATGCCCAGGCCCTGAAAGTGTTGAAGACTGCTGAGTTTATGCCGTTCGTGGTATTTATTGCTGCTCCCGAGCTGGACACACTAAGAGCAATGCACAAAGCTGTGGTAGATGCTGGACTTACTACCAAACTACTCACGGTAAGTTTTAAGACGATGCGAGGTTCTTAAATATGATGATGGGATTTTCAGTGGTCGTAACTCCTTAACGATTGTTGCTTCCTTCATATAAATGGTCTCATTCCTTTTTCTGTAACAGGAAAATGATTTGAAGAAGACTGTAGATGAGAGTGCCAGGATCCGCCGGGCATACAGCCACTACTTTGACCTGACTATTGTTAATGATAATCTGGATAAAGCCTTTGACAAGCTCCAGGAAGCAGTAGAGCGATTAATCATAGAACCACAGTGGGTTCCAGTCAGCTGGGTCTACTGATATTTTACCCCCTACTGGACAGATGCTGCTGTTGGAGCTGCCAGGCCTAGGATAAAAGGGGATTCAACACTGTGCTGCACACACAAAGTAAGTGTTGGACATCAACCCTGTGTGAATTTGGTCTCACACAAAGCTGCATCAGAGTCACCTTAACCTGAATTGCCAGATTCTGTTCTAGCACACTATGCAATTCACAACACAGAGGAAGTGTACTTATTTATTGGCAGATATTTTTTAAATGGTATTTTCTACTCAAATGGGTTGGAAGAAAATACTGGCACTTGTGTCAGATGCTTTTGAGCGCAAACACAGTTTTAATTTTGCATCTGTATCTAAGATTAGGTAAATTGTATTTATTCTGCAAAAAATGAGGGCTTGCTCATTGAAAGGAATAATACCTCAGTGTTACAGTTTACAGTGCATATGCGTCCAGTATCTCATCTCATTCTGTCACTACAAACTTGTCATTCATGTGGAATAGTGTCATATATTTGTGACCTTTTTTGTTCTGGAAGCAACATTTAACTTCTCAGTCCAACTTAATGAATGGAAAAGGATTTGCCAGTCACTGTATGAAGTTGTACAGGAAGAAAAGTAATCCTGTAGTGTTTACCTATGACTCTTTCACTCAAGCACAAAAGATGTTACATTAATTATGTTGACTATATGTCGGACATTTGGATCATGTAAGTGTTTCTGACTGTTAGACCATTTGGTACTGTGTTTGTGTTTTTCAAGAAAAAACTTTCCACAGGACTCTTGAACAGGGTACTGCATCTCAGTGAACCATCCCTTTTGATGTGATATTACTAAAAATTTAACAGTTTTAAATAAAGTTCATATTTACTTATAAAAGTATATTTTACAAGATTTCACACAAGATGTATTTTCAGATGTCAAATAAATAACTGGTGTTTTCTAATGAGCCACTGTGTTCTTTCAGCAAACTCACCAGCAGACATGTTGTATTCTGTTTGTGTTTGAAGGCTGATGGAGAAAAAAATTGTGGATTCATTCTAAGGTTATTGAAGTAAGCTGAAGCACTTTCCAATATTAGATTCTGTTTGAGGCATATTGAAACTCAAGGGCACATACTGCAGCAAATGACATAAAAAGTTTATATTCCCAAACCAAAGTGGTTCAGAATGAGACCTCAAAGATGAATCTCATTGGAGAATTAATAATTGATCTAGCGATTTATAAAAGTAAAAATAAGCTGAAAGGTTATCGCTATTTATATTGCCAAAGAATGTGAAGCTCAGTCCATATTCAGTAAACAATTACTGCTCATTTTACAGAACAAGTGGTTTGGGTTAAATCTTTGTGACACTGACAGTGATATATTGTTGATAAAATGTTGTTACATTAAAACAATAAATCAGACTGGTTCTTTCAGATACTACGCATGTTATCTCATAGGATTACTCCCCATATAATCAGAACTAGGAGCACATCTAGATTCTGTTTATAGTAATGTTACCGCAAGCTGTGTGCCTGAGATGACCATATTAAGGTTATCCCCTCTTTTTGAGTGTTTAAGTGTGAATTAAGTTGTAACTACTATATTCCAAGGCTGCAGGGAATGCTTACCTCTTACTAAACCATGACCACTGAAAACAGTCAGCTCTAATTGGCTTGAACTTGTGGACTAATAACTTGAAGGGTAGTATTCTTTACTTAGTGATAATTTTATCCATCCATTTTCTTCCGCTTATCCAATTCAGGGTTGCGGGAGGGTTGGAGTCTATCCCAGCTGTCATAGGGCAAGAGGCAGGGTACACCCTGGACAGGTTGTCAGTCTAGCACAGGGCTGACACAGAGAGAAACGGACAACCATTCACACCTATGTCCAATTTGGAATCACCAGTTAACCTAACCCCATGCTTGTCTTTGGACTGTGGGAGGAAGCCGGAGTGGTAATAGAGAACCCACACAGACATAGGGAGAACATGCAGACTCCACACAGAAAGGCCCCAGCCTGGATTCAAACCCAGAACCTTATTGACGTGTAGCCACCACACCACCATGCTGTCCGTGATAATTTTATAGTGTTAGTTTTTCATACACTCAGACTACGGTTCAAAATGGTTGTTTAATTAAAGGAATGTTAAAAAAACAAATTTTGTATAACAAATTTTGTATATTTATTCAACAAGCCAAAGAATATATAATCTGTTTTTCCAGATTGAGTAATCATGTATGAGTCCAGATCAAGTAATCACATGAAGAAATCAATATTTTTAGAATGCCTTCTTGGTCATGTAGCACCAAAAAAACCATTATGATGCTATTTTTTTAAGATATCCTATTGCATCAAAAAGAATAAAATCAGATAAAAAAACATTTGATCTATGTGTTCTCATTTACCCAAATCCACCATGGAATTTCTCATTTCTGCTGGAAGTAAAGGGGGTTTCAGTTCAAACACAGTGAGCCAATGAGGCAAGACTTCGGATCACGATACACAGGACCAGAGGAACATTTCCTGGCTGGTTGTTTATTTCTGTCTTCACCATGTCCCCATCTCTCCTCAGGGACACATGACAGGAGGCAAACAGATGTTCAGTCTTTTCATAGATGTCCTCTGTCAGCACAGACAGAGCTTCAGTGCTCAGAGCCAACTCTCCATTTCCTGATGCACACTGCACCTGGAACAGGTGTGAGAGAATCATAAGAGACAGCTGACTTAATGTGTAATGCTTAATTAAAAAAAACAAAAACACATGACGTTGTTGTGCCAATTTATAAATACAGACTTTACTAACCAGTAGCTCCAAGGTCTGTAACACTGCAGGGCTGCAGCACTTTTCCAAGACAGCAAGACAATCATGTGTCATCTCTGAAAGCCAAAGACCCAGACACAGGATGAGAAGGAACTTAAGGAAATTAGGTTTTAGAACAATGTGCATGCAATGGGGACGCTTGGCCTTAAAATGTGGATTTCTTTTCCACATATTGAAGGCTGGACAGAGTACAACTTCTCTCACCATCCAATGCACTGGTTAAGAGATGAAGGGCTGTGAGAACTGATGTGGACTGGCTTTCCTGGGTCGGCTCTTGACCAGATTGCTCTAAAAGATTCAGAATTGCTTGGATGTTCTGTTTTTGAGACTCTGTTTTAAAATCACCCAGGGCAGGCCTATTATCCTGGCACATCTGGTCTAGCTGACACAGAGAAAGACACAGGTAAGATTTAAAAGCCAGTGTAACTGAATTTCAAAACACTATCTCCACATGACTTTAGTGAATCTGCAGTGCCTAGACCTCTCTGCCTTACCACATCCTGAAGTGCACTGAAGGCTGCCTGGTCCTGCATAAGTTTTGTGATTTGCTGTAGCAGTGCGGACCTGGTTGATGCAGGAAGACCCGAAAGCAGCTGGAAATGATCACTCAGTTGCTCTAGCTCTGAAGACAGAAAAATAGAGACAAGTCATTTCACTTTCAAAGATAAAAATATTTACATGGAGCACATTAAAAAGGTTAACTGAGACTATGGCAAAAACAGGCACCAGGCATAAAACGCATGGAACATATACTGATGTAAACCACTACAATAAGTAAAAGCTAATTAAAACAATGCATGTGTATATGGATGCTATATAAAAATAATACACAGATGCATGTTGTGGCCAGTAATTTACTGTAAGTGTGAATTCAAATCAGTTATCTCAGCTCACTCCAAACAGGTTAAATCCTGATTAAAAATTCAGCAGAACAAAAATATACAGTAAGTAAATCACTTGCATAGAAGGCTAAACAGTAAACTGTATTGTATGGAGACCTTATGATGTGCGTCAAAACCATGTTTACAAAAAGGTAGCACACCCTTCTGATAAGACGCAGCAGGGCCACTTATCTTTAGAGGCTCTCTGATGTAATGTACAGCAGACTTGTGCTGCTGGAGAGAAAAAAGTTTTTGGCATCAAAAAGCTTGGGCTGTCGGATTTGTGACTCAAAGCCCCTGGGCAAATTAGCATGATGATGCATTCACAAAAATGGGCCCATAGGAGTGGAAAGTTCTTTGGGTGATCTACTAACAGTGCGCTAATTTACATACAAAGATGGAGTTCATTTCAATAATTACCTACCAAGAGCAGCGCAAATTAGTGGCTCAAAAATGAGAACACCCGATGAGGGAGTCAGTGATGTTCAAACAAAAATAATACTGTGTAAGCGCAGGTTTTATGCACGTGTTTCTCTCTGCAAACAGCAAAGCAATTAAGATAAATGAGAGGAGGCTGAAGAAGAATCAATATGGTTTTTATATAAAGGTGAACTCTTCTGAGAGAAATTGTTGCAGATGGTGTGCAAGGTCCTGAGGATTGAGACTCAGGGGGAGTGCAGGATTTATCCAGAGGAGAGCTACATTATTACAAAACTATTCCACTGTATAAACGTGAAATATGTAACCGCTGACCTGTACGATTTGTAGAATAACACAAAACATTATTTACACTCATATCCTGACCTGTCCGTATATTAACAAAGACACTGTTACTGTGCCACATGCGTAAATACATGCAGCGCTCTTGATTTTTCTGCAGGCTGTGTGAGGCTGCAGGTACTTATTAAAGCCTATATTACATATATTAAGATTCTGACACAAAAATCTATCAAAAAGAAACTACAGGAATATTGCTCTGTGTACGCACTGCTGAGAAAAGACATGCAGAGAAGTCTTAATTATATACCGATCTCTGCGTATAAATGTGACTAAAAACTTGAAACTCAGTTCTACTTTCAATAAAATAGAAGTGTTACTACTGAAGAGCGGAAAGGGACTCAGCTCTAAACATGCAGGTTGAGGAGAGTAAAGAATTACAGGATAATTTTGTCACTGCGCTCACAACTTTCAGTCATCCATCCATGACAATTACGTACTTGTTCTAATAACATTTCTCCCTCTCATTCCCAATAGATAAACAGTCCAACTATCACAAATCCCATTAACTATCACAACCAAAATAACACATGCTTTTTTTTGGGCGTAACTTTAGCGTTAAACTGCATGCCACAAACCTTAGTAAATCATGCCTGTGTGATTCTCCCAAAATTTTGTGCTATGAAAGGGAAACTCCTATATGCAATAAAGCCAGCCACCAAAATACCTGTCCACCATTTTCAGTTGCAAAACTGACACTGCACGTCTTCATTAAACCCTGGCAGTGTCCTTTTAATGCCAAAAGAGGGTTTTGCTGTGGTGCAGAGTGTTAAGTAAATCTGTCCCGTGGACCCAGTTATTTTTGCTGCTGACCTCATTGAATATGTATTTGTAGGAGTTTCCCTTTCAGAGCGCCACCGGGGAGCCACAATACAAGGCGCATGCAGGCAAGCAACATATTTTTCAAAGTGAGCCAATGGATTTGCAGTATTTAACATTTTTAGTCAAATTACAGAAATCAGTCCATAATGAGTGCAGTCATACAGCTCTGCAGCACCACAAATCACTTCCATGTAGTTTATTTTTCTTCTTCTCTCAGATCTGTAATATACAACACTGAAATGTCTGTCAAAATGCTACAATTAATGGGACTCAGAAAGATCGGCAGTATCTTGGATTAATGTCTGAACCTTACAGTATATAATACCTAGCATGGTAACATGGTACATGGTAACGGTGATGTGCACATTTACGCATGTGACAGTTACTGTGTAACTTCAATACGTGGACAGGTCAGGATTTGACGGTAAATAATGTTTTGTGTTCCTCTGCACACTGTACAGGTCAACTGTAAGACAGATTTCAGGTTTACACGGTGGAATACTTTGTAATAAAGCAGCCCTCCTCTGTATGAATCCTGCACCTGAGCTGTCATATCTATAACTGATGTTAACGCTGTGAAGAGCGGTAGAACTCAAACGTCACCAGTGAGTAAGTGAGGGAGAGAGCGGGAAACCACCCCACAGGAAAGAATGAAAAAGAGAGAGAGCAGTATGCAAGAATTGAAGAAGATGGTCAGACAGATGACTTTATATGCTCTTAAATTCACTCTGACATTTGATCACTTTTGCTCAGTTATAGTTTAAAAATGTATGTAAACTTGCCGCTGTGGGGAAATAGCCTTAGAAACAAATAGCAACTCAAATGAGCACGTTTTTGCGAGCTTGGCTGATGCACTCTGGTACTTAAGCAAATCACACTACACCTCTAGTATACAGGCTGTTTCTCTACATGCCATCTGCTACAACCATGTATAATTGTGTTTTTTCATGCAAAGAAAAGAAATCTGAGGAGAGGTCATTTACCCTGCTGAAGGCAACTATTTTCAGATGAATGTTCAGGGGCTCCCGAGACACACGGCAGTTCGTTCTGTCTAGCAGGACCATCTACTTCTACAAACCCTCCATTGGTGTCTGAAGTTACACAAAGCTCTGTGGAAAATGCATGTTACATTTCAAGGAGCCAGATCGTGGATATTTCCAACAATAGCCTGGAGCTTAAGAAGCTGATCACACAGATATTAAATATAATTTCAGTCAGTTGTTCTTGTCAAATTAGCACAAAGTAAAACAGTTATTCTACAAATGAAATCAATGACGTCTCACCAAATTGTCCATCATGTTTGATCTGTAGTTCCATAAGGCCATAGGCAATTGTAGTGTCGGTAGGAATCTCCATGGTAACGTCACTGTCTTTGCTCAAGCTTGTGTTCTCCTTGAGTAAAACCTGAAGAAACAGGAACCGTACACGGAGTCAGAACAAACGCCAACAAAACTCCTCAGTGTGTGTCACAAATGTTAGCCTGCTTTAAAGAAAGAAGGCCACATTTTCTGCTAATGGAAAAAATGCTGAATCATTGTGGACATGCAGATTTGATATTTCGCATAAGGCTATAATGGAATTTAATATAAGATAAATTCTCAACTATGTAAGAAAATAAACAGTAAATTCCCAGTTTTGATTTCAGTCTCAGGAAGAGCAAAACTGACGATAAACAAAGGAACCGAATTACTGAAGAGGAACCAAAATCCAATTGTTTTATGCACGGTGGCCAGTATTTATTCCACTTCTTCTTAACTTTAAAATACACTGCTCTGTTTTCTAAACATTCACATATAAGCTGGCACATGCAGAACTGAAACTCATTCTGGTAAAAGCTGGATGCCAGTGTTCATATATCACTTTAAAAGTCAAAGGTAATGCTACAAGATCTTTTTAAGACCTCAAAAAAAAATGTATGTATGGTATTTTTTATGAAACCCAAAATTCAACTATTTAACAGTGTTAATAATGTCTACAACAGTACACAGTGAATCTTTTTTTTTTTTTTTTTTTTTGCATAAAACCAGTAATTTGAAGATGTCCTTTGTGGCTGTCCAATGTTTCTTCCCATGCATTGCAAGCCAGCCAGTAGGCTCTATGAATTTTGTATTTTTAACAAATATTTAACAAAAATTTGTTTCCTTTTTCCCCAACTTAGCTTGTGTATCCTATTGGCCTAATGTGGGAATGCTGTAGTTTTAATTTTTGGAGCTGACTATTGTTGATTGTTATCTGTCACAAATGCTGCTATATTATTTTCATTTTATATATTTTTAATACAAATAAAGTTACATGCATGTCCCTGGAGGGCCACTGTCAATAAGCAGCCATGCTTATTGAGCTTAACAAGGGCAGTCCGTTTTTGTTGTGGATAATAACGGACTTTGTGGATGCTGTTTAGTGAACCTGTGGAATACCTAGAGATAAAAAGCAGTATTTTTGTTAACTATAATGATCAAGTCACACTAAAATTGGAACAACTTTTAAAACTGATTTGCAAAATTAATCTCATTGGTTATGATCTTTTTCAGACAGTTTGTTTCAGACTTTAAGACTTTTTAATGATCCCTAGATATCAGCAATAAGAAGAAGGTAATGGAAGAGGAAGGTGTTGGAAGGCAGGAATAATAATAATAATAATTATAATAATAATAATAATAATACAGGGATAATAGCTAGAGCCTGTTATTTTCATGATGATTAATGAAAAAGACAAAACTCCTTCTGATAAATAACACCTTCCACTCCATTAAATCACAAACATTACAGGACTCAAGAATCAGTGTTTCAGTTCTGATACTGTACCTTAGTAATCTTGGGGCCACAGGAGCTCAGATTGCCTCCACAATGTCCTCCCTGCTGCACCTCCTCTATGACTGAACAGGGTTGAGTGGTCACAATACGTTCCTTTACAATCCCAAACACCCGCCTGTGCTTGTCCTTCGTCTGCTGGATTAGACGATGGGACATGTCCAAGACCCTGACATGTGAAATTTACAACAAAAAAAAACAACAACCAAAAAACGTCAGTGCTGCATTTCACCAGGAATATTCTTGGAAAGTTTGACTGACCCCCATAATAAAAACACATTGCAAACAAGAAATTGTATTTATTTATTGTATTTTTACCAATCTTATAGAATCTTTTCTTATGTTAATATTCAACTGGGCCTCCCGTTTTGTGTGAAACTTTATGGATGGACAAAGATCACTTTTGCAATCTTTAATATACTGAACATCACGTGATATTTACAGTCTTTCAAACCATATTTATTAAGCTCTCACATAGGACAGTGTATAAAGATCATGAACTAACCTGTCTTTGGAGTCTTGCAGCAACTTCTGCACATCCACTTCCTCTTTCTTCAAACTTCCAAATGATGACTGGAGTATTGATGACTCTTCACTTGCCAGGCTGACACTGTTTTTGACTAAATCTGCACCCACGTATCCCTTAATTTTGTCACCAAATGTCCCACTGTATTTGATGAAGTCTGTCTCAACCCCAGCTGTGAAAAGTTAAAACTGTGATCTCAGGAGAGTAAAATTACAGAACATAATATACAGCAGGTATTTAGAGCTGGCTTTGAGGTCTACCTGGCTCTATAGGTGTGTCTCCTGTTAGTATATCATTCAGATCAAAATCAGTGGGAAGATACTTGGACTTTTGCCAGAACCAGAATCGCCTGCGCTTCACCACCACCGTCAGGAGAGCAATAGTGTCATTCAGGCTGGTCACTGGGATCAGGAAGCCTTCATCATCCACCTCCTCCACAAAGTTCCTGGTAGCTATGGCAAACATCTCCCGGCTGGATAAAGCCGTTTGAGACCAGAGAGGGATGGTTTCAGTCACAAAAGACCAAACATGTGAGCTTCTCCTCGGGCTTTAAAAAAATCCCATAACACAATACAGTTCCTACTTCAGCCACTGCACTTATAGCAAGCAAAGAAAGAAAGAAAAAACATAACATGCATCACTTCACACTTTACAGTAGCTATGCTATATGCTAGCAGCAGCAACTAAAGTACCAGTGCAGGTTATGATCGAAATCGAAAGTTCCCCGCTTGTACAACAAAACGACATTTTAAGTAAGACAGTGCTACTTGTTTTACCGCTTCTCCGGAGTCCTTGCTTTAGTGATGAAGCAGACGCCAAAACTTTCTTTGAGGCCAGACTTTCAGAGAAGTCAGTGCCTCTCCCACAGCAGTCTCTTACCGTACAGCCTGTTTTACAGCACCTTTTGTTTTGGACAAAGACCCACAAAGGCTCCGCCCTGTCCACGGGAAGAGACTGTAGACACCGCCAAAATAATGTACACATAGCCTTATAGCAATGATCATAATAACAATTCATATTTTAGCATTATAAAGATAAAAAATATTAATAAGTGGCTGCAGAATACAGGCACTTTACATATAGCTCTTTAGTTTTACAGCATTTCCATGCATGTTTCTGCTCTTGCTGTAGTAAAAAGTCCTTGTGAACGTCTTGCCTTAAACACACTATGATTATCAGATTTTATTATTCAACCCAGAGCTTAAAAACTAAATAAAAAAAAAAAATTAAAAAAAAGCTGAATGATGGAACATATTTTCATTTTCCAGATGGTCCACTTTCACATGCAGTTGTTGCCACCTAGCGGCTGTTTAAGATCAACCAGAAACAGACTGATAACCCATGTTGGGTGCTGTGGATAAAATTAAAACAAATAAATACAAAACTATACAACAGTGGATGGTTACAGGTGAAAAAGCTGAGCTGGGGAAATTTAATTTGCTAGGAAAAAAAAAACAAAACACAAATTTTATGAGAATGAATTCAGAGGGAACTCAAGGAATTATTTAGCTTAACTTTTTGAGGTATCATTTATCATAGTTTATTTTAGTTTTTCTCCCATTTCTTTACCTTATTATTCATAAAAAATCATCAGCATCTTAACCCTATTACTTTTGTAATGTGGGATCTTAAAGCAAAGGCAGGCTCTAGGGGTAACTAGCTGTATCTTACTCTGTTCATCAACACAGTTTTCATGATATTCCTGCATTCATTATTTACTGGTATTTACAGTTATGTTTTTGACCTGTTTTAAGCTTTACTGGTTGCATGGCTCCATAATTGGCACATCAACCTTGAACTCTGGTCATAGCAGGGTAGGATGGGCAAAAAGTCATAAACACATAACATCATCAAACATGCAAGATGTTTCCAAAGTGACTGGAGGCAGTAAACACTTGTGTAGCACAGCCACATATCTACTGTATACTGTGGGGTATTCATTGGATATAGAAGACACTGAGATTTAACACATAAAGCCAAGAAAATAATTATTATGGGAGGAGCACAAAAACTGCAGCCATGAGCAAAAATTATATAATTAAACAGCTGATCTTTCACCCCAGTCCCACACCTTACCTAAGCACAGCTGTGGATATACAGTGTTATAAAGACTGGCCTTTAAGAGCTGTTACTTCACATAATGCATGTGTACAGTAATAATCAGAGCACTGGCAATGACACTTCCAGCATAATAATGTTCCCACACCCACTAAACTTAGCAAGTATTTTTAACCAAATGCTTTTCGTGGCTTCCTAAATGCCAGAGCTAACATCATTTTGATGTGGTATTCCTGACACGTCATATTTAAAATTGATTGCATTTTTCCTTTTCTGTTGGTGCATTTAACCAACATTTATGATCAAATTATCTGCCTGACAACTCATCATCTGAGGTAAGTGGAAATTATTTTAATGGTCTAGTTGCTTTCAGTGTTTTGAACAAACAGCCACAAAAGACTCAACAAAAAGAAAAGAACCAGAAATTTTATTTGAGCTCATGGAGCATAGTTTTGGACATTTTTGGTCCCACAGCCCAGGGTCCATAGAGACAATGGTGCACTGAATAAAGTGAAAAAGATATGGCTGAATTTGCTACAGCTGCTCATAGTTGCACAATCATTCACACATTCAGAGCGAAAAGCAGTAATTACTCTTACGAGACAGAAAGATCACTTCAGTAAGGATTCAGAGATCATTTGCACAATATTTTTTTGTTAACAAGAATTCCTTGTGAAACATAGATTTTCTTTTTTCCAAACCTCTGGGAGGTACAACAAAATAAATTAAACAACTGTGATTACAACCAGTAAGGCATCAGGCAGATGCAGAATAAATATCTGATGTTTACACTTAATCAATGGCATACCAAAGCTAGTTTATCTCAGAGGTAGAGAATGTCCATGATAAGACGACAACCAAAGTGACCAGTTGATCAGTACATTTTAGGCTAGTGTAGATGAACTATGAAAATGTTTTGTCATTCTTTATACCAAGTAGCTTTCCTTTTCTTAGTTTAAGTGGTTTAGTACAACACAATATGTGGAATGCAGGCAAAAATTGCCTATTGCAACATTCTCATAATATGCTTGCATAAATGTGTTTACACAACTTAGATAAGCACTTGCTATTAAGGCAATAACTCTGATGAACTGCAGTACAGAAGACCAGTACTGAATGTGGATGGTCAGAATGAGATACAGACATCACCAGAACCAGTCTGGATCACAGATCACAGTAGAGGCTGTGCAGGTCCAAATGTTTGTATGATCTGCAGCTCACGGTCACCACAGTGTAGGAAAATCTGTGTGGGCGAAGCCAGGGTCTTTCCTCAGCTCCCAGTATGTGTTGTTGCTCACCCAGGTATCATCCTTTGCCTTCCTGTGGAGACAGGAAAAAATGCATCAAAGACAGATGAGTAAGATGATTTTGAAACTGAAGCTGTGAGGTCTTACTGTCACATGCTGCATATAATGCCATTAGGAGCTAAGACATGATCACTTTCCCATAAGTGACTTTCTAAGTGAGAAAGTTATAAATCTAGAAATTTAGACTACCTGAAAAATTTAGGTTGATGTGTTGCATTGTTCTCTTCCAGGACTCTCCGTCTGTCTCTCTGCAGCTGTTCAATCCTCTGCTTATGTTCCTCTGCAGCCTCCAACTTCCCCTCCTCCAGCAGTCTGCCAATGAGACCCAGACGCATTCATTATGCAGACGTGGAAAACATTAATCTTCCATATTCAAACATAACCTTCACTCATGTCTTATCATTTCAAGAGATTTTTAGGGTTCTTTCTGTTTTAGTATGGCCCTTTGGTGGGGTTACTTCCAATGTAGGCATGACTGGTCTGTGTACAGTAAATGTGACAATTCTATGTTACCTTATTTGACAGAAATTTATGCATTTTCCTATTATTTACGACAATATGTGGAACAAAAACGTCTGTTATTCCTAAGTAAATACAACTCCAATTAAGAGAACTGGTTAAAAAATATTACTTTGATGCTGTTCTTCCTTTAACTCTGACTAAAACCTCTTTGGAGGGTGTAAGACATTCCTGCATTATTGTAAGATAGTGGAGCTAGGGCTAAATAGGAGAACACATAACTCCTGATTTGCAGAGCTGGAAGCAGTGCAGTTTCGTACTTTGATGGCAAAGTACTGCATGATTCTTTTTTCTCCGACGCCTTGGGGCAGCAGTGTCTAGTTCACAGACTTTAAAAACTTCAGAGGCGAGTTAAAATTAGTTTGATTGTAATCACCTGAAAGGATCTGCAGTTGCTTACTATTCTTAACGCAAGTACTGATGTGTCTATTTTTACTCTTTTTTGATCACAAGGTGCTGTTTTCAAGACAGTGTGTCCAGAGTACGTGACTGAGATCAATGATGGTGTGTTGCTTAAATATTCACTGGCAATGCTTTGTTTTTTTTTTTAATTCAGCGCTCTTTGACAATCCTCTGGCAGAAAATTAGATGTTATATCCAAATTCGTTTTTAACCTTTTCCCCCTGTGTGTTTCTCATAGACATTTATAAAAATTAAGCTGACAATCACCAGACTGCTTAAGTGCATGAAAATACACTAATGGCTTTTTCAGTGTTTTTCAGTTTTTCCTCTTACCTTTGGTCCACTCGCAGTCTGGTGTCTGTCGGTGGTAGCAGCAATTTCAGGGACGGTTCCAACTCATTTAGCTCAATTGCAAACTTTGTAAAGCCATAGTACTGCTCATGGTCTACTGGCATTGCATCTACATTGTACACAAATAACATCAATGGCATCAGAGGCTATAACAGGGAGACACATTACAGAACACTTTTTCAAGCTTAATTTTGAAAGACACTTGTCATACTTGCTCTCCAGATGCATGTAGCTGAAGGTGGGTCTCCACAGAAAACAGCTTCATGCCACTTTCCAAAGAGCCTGTGGATAACCTTTCCTTTATTATCTATGATAGTTCCCTCTACCTCATTTACACTTGAATTCCAGTATTTGGCCTGTGAAAAGAAGAGCAGCATGCTATAGTGGGTGAGTATGAAAGACAATACACAGTTCATGACAGTGTCCTCTTGCAGTCAGCAGATGTTGCTGTTGCGTAAACAATTTTGATCCCCAGTGTGCGTTGCTGGGAATGGTGTGTTTAATGAGAGATGAGGATGTATAATCTGTTCTGACATGTCTTGACTTGCTATACTGCACAGCTTCAGGAGGTCTTTTAAAATGACGCAGACTAACGCAATTAACCTTCTCCTCTTGGTAAATGCTTCCATACTTCAAAAAACACTTGTTTGTTGGTTCTTGCTGGCAAGCAGGTGAGAAACACCATCTGTGTAGATGGAGGAGCGACAGTTTGGATAAGCACACTGTTTGGATTCCTCCATCAGCTGACACTGAGGTCATGTGAATGACTGTGGCTACGATGAATGGCTATAGATAATAAATGGATAACCTGAACCACCTCTGCACCACTTAATGGAGCTGAACAATTTCTCTAACATCTGTCTCAGCTCCACTGCCACAAGGACAGATATAGAAAATCTTTACCACTTCATACCACAATACCTGCATTTCCCAGAAGGTTGATTCTGTTCATCTGGACTTAGCGTTTTCTGTGGGAGAAATGTTTCATCACTCATCTGAGTGACTTCCTCAGTCAGATGAGTGACTTCCTAAGACTGAGGAAGATGAACAGAATCAACCTTCTGGGATTTCCTTAACTGGATGATTGAGCGTGCATCAAGACAATACCTGCATTTATTTGTTAGATTTTTACTTATTAAGCTCCTTATTCTATTATGCAGTATTTAGATTTTGATTTATTGAGCTCTTCACTTTTTTGAATTTTGCATTTTACTAAGCTCATTTAGTGTACGTTTCTTACCTTTCTGTGTTTGTGATATTGTATTCTATTGTTTTCACTGCTGTAACACAGTTATTTCCAAACTTTTAAGTTAAATAAAGTATATCTGATTTTATGTTAGCCAAGGAAACAATAAAAGCATTTCCAAATTTCCCAGACCCCAAACTGATCAAGCAAATGTGGGATCCATAGAGACCCCACCTACAAGCCCCAAAAGATCCACTGCCAGTGTCCTGTTGCCAGACAACTCCAGCGGTCCTCTGTCCATGCCCCACGGACCCCATGTTGTGTTCTGGCAGCACAACACGGACCTGGTTTTTAATGTTGTTGCTGATCAGTGTATGAGCCCCTGGGGTTCACAGAGAGATATGCTAATGTGACATCCACACTTATGGCTGATTGCTTTTACAGAAAGGCACTCTGGTATGAATTTGAAACAGCACTGTAGTTGGTCTCACAGTAGCACACCTTTTCAGAAGTTGAACTGTGATTGTTTTAATGAGCTGTAATATATTTATCCAACGTGTTCCCAAAGCCAAACTGTTTGGAGAAAAGTTAAAGACATCATATTTTCTATTTCAGAAATGATTTACTTTTTGTGATCCAGCAAAGTCATCTTCAGTGCAGTTCTTTGCTTCACTCTGACTGTTGCATATTACTTTGTGTATATTAGAAATGTATGCCATTAATGAATAATGCATCTAGTGTTGTGAAAATGCAATCACAGTCAAAGGTTGAACCATTTGCACCAAATACAATTGCATTTTAATCTGTCTTTGTGTTTTAGATTTTATTTATAAATGTAGCTATGTGGTAAGTTTATTTATGTAATATTCAGGTTAAATGTTGCTTAAATAGTAATTCATGTGTTCACTGTTTTTTTAATGCATCCTTGTTTTGAAAAATACAAAAGCACATTATTTATGGACTCCTAGGATTTCACTTAGGTCCCACAAGAGTCAGTAAAACTCGCAAGCAAGGCCTTGTTCCTAAAAAAAAGGAAATTTTGCATTATAAATGTTGCTGGGGTTGGTAATAGAGATCATCATGCTGGACGAAGCTGTGCATACAGTTACTCGGTATCACGTTTTCACTAAAAAAAAAAGGGTTTTGCTTGTTTCCATCACCTTAACAAAAGTGATCTTGCACTGACAAATATCACTGCTGGAGTTTCTGATGTTGATCTCCCCATAGTGCTCAATCCAGCGCTGTCCACTGAGAATGTTGTGGATGCAGGATGTCACCTTGTTCCACTCATAATGGTCTCCAAATCTGGGGTAAGGAATCAAAGCAATTGTCTTTCAAAAAAAAAGAAAACATGGACACTGGTATGTATTACTGTTATAATGCAAATCATTTATCTGTATCCGTATGTGGTTCTGACACAAAAATATCAGATTATACCAAAAAGTGGACTGGGTTATGCTAAAAATGGTCCCTATTGAAATGTTGTCTATTGCCATTTGCTATATGCCTCTTTTACATGCTGTAAATCTATAAATTTAATTGCCAGGAAAATAATTTCTGTAAAATTGAGACCACATCCATAGAAAATATGGAAACATTTTTTCCACCCTCAAATGACAAAGAATATCTAAAATCAGTCTAAATAAAAGCCAGGTAATTATTAATGGCCCAGATGGAAAAAGAACAGGAGATCAGTGGAAAAATACTGTCTGAATTGTACTGAACCACACTGCATGATGTTCTCTACAAGTCTGCATAATTGGAGGAGCGCAGGCAGGGGTCTGTCCAGTACCAGTGTAAATGAGGCAGAAGAGACTCACCCTGGCAGAGTTACATGAGTGGTTCCCACAGGAACAATCTCCATTGACTTTCCCCAGAACTTGTTCTTACATCTCACGTCTACAAAAACAATTGAACAAATTAACATTCATTCCAGACAACCAGCTACAAATGTAGTGTTTACCGGCACTGAGAATGGATCAAAATCAATATTCCAATACCTTGCCAAAAGACAAAGTTTTTAGACTGTGCATGGCAAGCTGAGATTGGCGGGTGATGGCTGACCTGATGTAAAGGAGAATAAATGGTTTTATTCATCACATAAAGAACTTTGTATTGTCTGATTTTTTGAACAGTGCTATAAAAAAAAGTCAATTCAGTGAGCACATTCATTGCAATTATTTATATAGATAACAACACCAGAAACACCAGGATTCATACCTACCTGCTCTGCAACAAATCGAAAGCCTTTATCTGGCCGGTCACATTCATATGTTTCTCCGAGAACAGGATTGAAAGGCTTTCCCCCAGTTCTGTAGTAGCTGGATGCATAACCAGATACAACGAATGTAGCGATGTATATCTACAAAAAGGACAAAAGGAGAAACCTGAGCAGTAAGTACCACTTTAATTTTAATTCTTATTACAGGATGAGTTACTGAGTGAACACTGAACTGAGCTCTATCATCCATTTCATTTCATATTATAAGTATGTCACATTATTGCTTAATAATGAAGGTCAAATCCCATTTTGATTCTTAACAGTTCTAATTTCCGCTCCTTTTACTCTAATGAGCAGAGTAACTGTCTGAATTGTCCTCCAATAGCTGCGTTGAGCTGAGAAAGCACTGATAACATCTCCCCCTCATAATGAGAGGCCACAGGCTGGAGCTTTCAGTCCCTTTACAATTTCACTATGTAATGCTCTGTACTTCTAAACATTGTTTGTCAATGTCTTATTTGAATTTTTATATTGGTATTTACTGAGTTTGTTTATAGAGGTTTTTTGTTTTTTTTATCCCACACAGCTTCTTGGTGTAATCACTATTCTTTCATTTATTTATCTTCCTGTGTTGTTTTACAACAAGCAGCTCAAACAAATTGCTCCTCATGGGATTAATAAAGTGTTGGTATTTGTACTGTACTGACACTTACATCAACTGCTTTTCATTTCTCACTTAAACTCACCTGACACTTTAATAGGTACACCTTTTCAACTGCTTGTTAATGCAAATATCTAATCAAGATTATCTAATCACATGGCAGCAACTCAGTGATTTTAGGCATGTAGACATGGTCAAGATGACCTGCTGAAGTTCAAACTGAGCATCAGAATGGGGAAGAAAGGTGATTTAAGTGACTCTGAATGTGTCGTGGTTGCTGGTGTCACACGGGCTGGTCTGAGTATTTCAGAAACTGCTGATCTACTGGGATTTTCCCACACAACCATTTCTAGGGTTTACAGAGGATGGTCCCAAAATGACAAAATATCCAGTGAGCAGCAGTTCTCTGGTGAAAAAGCTTTGTTGATGTCAGAGGTCAGAGGAGAATGGCTAGACTTCTTCGAGCTGATAGGAAGGCAACAGTTACTCAAATAACCACTCGTTACAACCAAGGTATGCAGAAGAGCATGTCTGAATGCACAACACATCAAACCTTGAAGCACATGGGCTACAGCCACATAAGACCACACTGTTTGCCATTCCTGTCAGCTAAGAACAGAAAACTGAGGCTACAATTTGCACAGGCTCACCAAAACTGGAAAATAAAAGATTGGAAAAATGTTGCCTAGTCTGATGAGACTCATCAATGGACGGTAGGGTCAGAATTTGGACTAAACAGGAGGATCCATGAAAGCATGGGTCCATCCTGGATCCATGGATCCAACATGTAATGGTGTGGGGGATATTTTCTTGTCACATTTTGGGCCCCTTAATACTAACTGAGCATCATTTAAACACCACAGCCTACCTGAGTATTGCTGCTGACCATGTCCATCCCTTTATGGCCACAGTGTATCTATCTTCTGATGGCTGCTTCCAGCAGAATAACGCACCATGTCACAAAGCTCAAAACACCTCGAACTGGTTTCTTGAACATGACAATAAGTTCACTGTACTCAAATGGCCTCCACAGTCTCCAGATCTTAATCGAATAGAGCACCTTTGGGATGTGGTGGAACGGGAGATTCTCATCACGGATGTGCAGCCGAAAAATCTGCAGCAGCTGTGTGATGCTATCACGTCAATATGGACCAAAATCTCTGAGGAATGTTTCCAGCACCTTGTTGAATCTATGCCATGAAGAATTAAGGCAGGTCTGAAGGCAAAAAAGGGTCCAACCTACCAAAGTGGCTGGTGAGTGTATATACTGTATGTAGGTATTTGCCCTATGAGACTCCACAGGCTGTATCTCTACACCTCATCAATAAAGTCACCTCAAAGTCCTTCAGAGCAAAAGTAAAACTCATCATGCCATGTTTCATCTTTCAATCTAAGAGGCAGATCAGGCTCTCTCACGCAATGTCAGTGCATCGCTGGAGTCCCTAGTCTAGTGAAAAGCCAACCAGCAGCAGCTTTAGCTGGTTTACTTGGCCATATAAGGTGTCTCTTACTTGTCACGGTAGCTTCACCAACAGCAGCTCTTTTTCTCAGACTCATCAAAGTAAACAAGTAAGCTGAACAAAAAAGACACAGCCCCCACACTCAGACAGTGAAACTGCATTCTCACCATACGTTCAAAAGGGTCCTGTGTGTTTGCAGCCCTGTCTAGCAGCTCGCTGTACTCCAGCTCCTCACACAGTCTCTGTAGGGTGTTGAGTGGTTCATTAAGTTGCACAGGCATTGCCACCTTGGAAAGGTCTTTGCCTATGTTGTTCCTAAGGATGTTCCACAGGCTGATGGTGCTGTTGCTGGGGCTGGGTGTGGGCAGACAGGATCTACGCCGATAAAGAACAGTGCCTTCTTCCACAGAGCCTGAGAAAAGATGGTAAGAGCTCATGTAAAAGACCTCTTGGTGGCAAATAAATATGGAAATTAAGTTATTATAACCCTGACAAGGCAGTGTATAAAAATGATATTTGCATATGAATGCATAAAAGTGCACCAAGGCCAGTACTGTACTGAATTTACCTGAGTTTGGTCTTTCACTTTCGGTCTCATTGCTGAAGTTGTCCATGGAAATGTTGTCACTAATGTCACTGATATATGAGTCATCCTCCGACACCTAAAAAAACCATTCAAACTGTTTTAATACCACTGACAGAAAGGGAATGAACAGGTCTCTTTCAACATCCTGTCACATCTGCAGAAGATCCAAAGTGGTGGAATGAAGGTTCTCTAAGGAGATGGTGATAGAGTTGTACCTCGGCTCGCTGTATTTTTAGATTAAAGTAATTAACTTTCATTTTCACATTGCTTCTGCTCCAGGTGCTACCTCATGAAGCATGCTGCATGAGGACTGAAGGTAGAGGAGACTGAACTAACAGAGGGCAGATTTGACACACGTCATAAAAAATTGGATTTAAGACTTAAAGGAAGTTAAGTTAAATGGCATAATTTTCTTTATGCAATAAAACACCACCGAACGGTCAGGTGTGCTTAAACATTTAGGCCATTTTCCAGACACAGGGACAGAAGTGAAGAAATCTTGGGTGACAGGCAATAAATAAATTAAGAGCCTCTGACGGTGATTTTGTTCTGGTTGTGGTCGTAAACAAGACAAATTACTCCAAACATCAACAGCAATGATAATGCCATTATGCAGCTCTGAACGTCTGTTTGCTACTGGCAGATTCTGATAAAAAAGACACGTCCTTACAACTGCTGACGATAACAGTTTTAGTGTCCACACTTACCTCATTTTCAGAAGAGCTAGCAGATAACAGAACCTCCTGTGCGTCAAAGAACTCAGACAAAGACTCTGCAATTGAAGCTCTGCTCTCATTGGATACTTGGTGTACAAGGGGCCGGGATTCATCTACAGAGTCCTGTTTCTAAGAGAAACAATGTCCACAGCTATAATAAGAATATAAAAAAGGGCAAAACCATCATTGTCTGAGTGGCAATCACAGCGTCGCTCAGAATACAATATAATCACAACATGCAGATAAGGGTATCACACAACCCACAAATCACCCACAAATATGCAATATATTGAAAGACAGTCATCTATATATAACACAATATAACTGTAAACATTCTGTAATGGCAGACATTGGTCTTGACATACACTTAATTTCTTTGTTGCTTTATGAAATACAGAAGTTTATAAATATTAACAGACAACAGAGTTATTATGCAATCTCAGCATGGGTATGTCTGCTCTCAATCAGACTGTTATAAGTCAAACTGGCCAAAGGATGAACTGCCAAAAATATGAACATTTCAGAATAAAAATTTCACAAGATAATTTATTGTATCAATCAAATGTATTTCTAGAGACTGCCCGACAATATATTACTATATTAAATGAAGTATGAATAATGACAATGAGAAGCAATTGTACACGCCTTGTGCAATATCACAAATTCTGTCTGATGAAAGAAAAGATGCACACATTTCAGAAAACAACCAAAAAACATGCAATCAATTGCAAACATGAGGTACTTTCCACACATGGAACTGAGCATGCCAATCTATCCCTCGTTATTGGTGAAGTTGATTCATTAACCTAGAGATAGTCTCAGGGGAAGCGTATCAGTTCTGCTCTGTGTGTTCAACAAATTTCCAGGGACACAATTAAGTAGATCGGCTCGCTTTGTGTGATCAGCAAATCTGATTAAATGAGCAAAGAGCTTCCTTTAGAAGGCGATAATATGGAGTTAGAAGTCTTCCTTTGAGCCATGTCATAGTGAGATGTTTGTGTACGCAGTGACAAGGCTGAGAGGAAGCACTTTCTCACGGAAGGGGCAGTGCGCCCCTGAAGAAAGTTGAGTTAATTTTTTTCATATTAGCTGTGAGTTGAATGAGGGGGTGATAGGAGACTGACATTTGTTGAATCTGGATGAGAGGAAAAGGACAGCTCATTCATTCTGTGGCAAATTCAAGACTGCGGGGGATGAAAATAAAGACAGATATATAAGAATAAACGTCATGAAGGTGGGGGAATCGAGTCACTGCATTCCTGCACCCACCTGCACAGGGGCAGTGAGAGTTATTAGTGTGGGCTCTATGATGTGGGACTCAGCATGAATCTTGCACAGGCGTTCTCTCAGCTCTGAGTTCTGGGCTAAAGCCTGGAAAAATAACCAGTTTAACCACTGTTTATTGCATACACCCAACCAGTAATGCTTTAAAATGCTCGAAATCCTCATTATAAAATGACAATGGCCTGATTTGCAGTTGTGTAATGTCAAGCAAATTAAGCTGTAAACATCACATTTACCCATTTACCCACTGGAGAGGCATGCTATCACCTGTTATTGAATCTATGTGAAGTAGAACAGAGTAAACATAAGAGAGAAACCAGTAAGAAAAGCTAAAATCCAGCAGGCAATAGCAGAGAGCACACAAGTCTGAATATGGCAAAGAAATTACTTCTTTCGCCATGTAAGAATCTGTGTGCTCTCGACGCCAACACATTTGTTTGCTGACTACATGACAATGAACATGTACAACCAAAGACAGAAAACAGAAAAAGCCTCTGGGTGGGAGGCAGCAGCAACAGGAAACATGACTGTTGAATGTGGTCTCATTTAGGAGGGGTGATATCACATCAGCAGCTAGTAATCCCTCTAAAATACTCGTAAATGTGTCACAAGTGGTGTGGGAGGACACGGCATCTGAGAGAAGCATAAATGCAAAAAAAAAAAAAAAATGAAGGCGAATACCTAACCTACTTCTACTGACTGAAAGCACCCGTTTGCAAACCATGTGCAAGAGGGTATGATATTTTACATACCGCAGCCAGCGTGTTCTTCAAATTCACAACTTGTGGAGAAGTGGGGGGACATGTTTCATAATCCAGACATTGTTGTAATCTCTCTCTCTCTGATGTTAGTGCGCTCAGGGCTGACTTCATGGTTGTATGCACTGCAGCAACAGGACAAAAAAAAAAGTGTTTGCATTTGTATTTATTTCAAAACAACTTAGTCACATACAGTGATAGTTCATCGCATTGCACTAAATAAAACACGAAATTTAGATGACCTCCTATTGCTCAGCAAGCCACAGCTTTAGTTTTATAACATTCACTTTACCACGCACTTCATAATCATTGCTTTGGAAGGAACATTATTGAAAAACACTGGCATTATTAATGATTAAGCTCATCACACATTTTTAGCTTCATAATTTGAAATGTGCATAAATTTGGCAGCTTAAATAGCAACAGAACTGACAGCAGTTCCCTGGAGTAAGTTTGAAATTGTAAGGCCATTATGTAAAACACAAATGAATCTCATTATTGCATGTCAAGCACCACAAATCTGCATATAAAATTCCAAAGAGGACAGAAGAAAAACTATATTGGTCTTCTATGTGTCAATCACCTTCCTATGAAGGAGATTTAACAAATTTTGTGGTACAAAAACAAACTTTTTCTCTTAACAACTGCTAGGAGACATGCTGTCAGGGCACATGACTGAAACACTTCAATTTGTTAGAAGTACCAACACCATGACAGTCTTATCTTTCATGCAGATTTATCAGAAGCTGATTCAGGCATTTGGAAAAATGTGTGCTTGTAGATTTTCTATAAGTTTTATGTTCAAAACTCTGAAACCTGAATTATTGAAACTTAAATAAGCTTCACTCACAGTTGGTGGCAACACGGCAGAAGTCTTCCTGCAGCTTGGCCACATCAAAAGGGGAGTCCAGGGATTCCGGGTCGGCTTTATCATTGCTGAGTGCAGCCGTGGAGAGGTTGGGGTTAGAGGCATGGAGGCGGATAGAGCCAGAGGAGATGCAGCTCGGTACCTATGGTGGAGCAGGAGGAACAGAAGCTGGAGATGCTCACAACAAAAAAACTTTAAGTACGATCACATTTTATTGTCATGTTGTCTACCTGCAGAGTTGTTTTGACATCTTTGTTGTAGTTTTTAGTACGCCACTTCCTTGGAAGTCTCTTTTCTTTTTTGGGACTGTCAAATGTAGACGTCTAAGAGAGCAGAAGGGAAAGTATTGATAGTCAGGGCCGGAGAGTTTTTATTTTTTTCCTTTGAAGAAAGGCTTTTTATAAAAAACGGTTTCACAACTGGCAGTGCAATTTACAAGATGAGCTATATTTATTAGCAGGTAATTTAAGGGCAACAGAACATACTGGTGGAGAAAAATGACTTAATATTACATTGCAATTACTTTGACCAAATTTGTTCTACATATAAAGAAATCAGAAATACTGCAGTGCTGACCTGGAGTGCTTGGATGGATGGAGCTGAATAGGTCCGGTGAATTACTTCCATACTCTGAAGCAGGTGGTTAAGCTCCAGGAGGTATGCTTCACATAGGGATAAATCTGTAAAGAAAAAGACAAAGATGGATATTTAGAAAAGGAGGCACAAAGCGAAAAAGAAAACAAGACAGTTAAAATGATGAAGCCACAAAAAAGAGGAAGGCACTAAAACTTACACCCGTTAATTTGGCCTAAGTTAAGCGGACCAACAATCACTCTCTGTGCTGACATATCCTAATCTATCAACAATGAAGCCAGTGATTCCAGGGTGACAAAGTGAGAAGGCACCATATGTGCTCACAGAACTATTTACACTATATTGCACATTCTTAGTTCTCATACTGGCAATCCATAAAGCTTTGTTTCTCCTGCCAAGACATGTATCACTGCTTCTGCATCCTTTTCAAATAGTGACAGAAGCCTATGGACCAAAGCTACAGTTAGGTCTATAGATGTTTGAACACTGACACAAATTTTGTAATTTTGCCCCTACACCACTACAGTACATTTAAGCAGATAAAATATCTGGAGGTTATTTGGTAACTGTTCACTGGAACCCTCAATATGAGTCAATGTCAATGTCAAATTTATTTATATTTAATTTAAAACAGCAAAGTTGACCAAAGTGCTTCACACAATAAAGATAAAAATTGCACCGTAAAAGACAAACAATAAAATTTAAAAATAATACAAACACAATACAATAAATAGACTAAAAAACTAACATCAAAGACACAACAACAACAGCAAAAACCTGATAGGGCTCAAACTAAACTCGAATTAAAACCCAAGGTAAAAAAGTAGGTTTTCAGGCGGGACTTAAAAGACTGTATAGATTCTGCACTACAAATTTCGGGTGGCAGTTTATTCCAGAGCTTTGGCGCTGCCACAGAGAAAGCCTGATGACCTCTATGCTTTAAATGTGACCTCGGCTGCACCAAGAGCATCTGACTGGATGATTTAAGTGCTCTTTTCGGATTATATATATCAAGAAGCTTAGTTAGATAACTGGGTGCCATACCATTTAAAACCTTAAAAGTAAATAAGAGAATCTTAAAAATCAACACAAAGCCAAACAGGCAACCAGTGTAACTGCTAAAACTGGGGTAATATGGTCATGCCTTCTGATACCTGTTAAAAACGTGCTGCAGCATTTTGGACTAACTGCAAGCGGTGAATACTAGAATGGTCGAGACTGAAATACAGGGAATTGCAGTAGTCCAACCTGGAGGTTATAAAGGCATGAATGAGTTTTTATGAGGAAGAAAATATTTAGCTCTGGCAATTTGGCGTTACTGATAAAAACTATTCTTGACAACTGCGGTAACTTGCTTCTAAAAATACTCCAAGATTCCTAACAGTATGGGAGCAATGAGAAGCAAGAGGGCCAAGGATATCAGTTACCTCTGCCAAGGGGGTACGATTACCAAAAACAATGACTTCAGTCTTGTTATTGTTAAGTGTTAGAAAATTCCATGTTAGCCAGTCTTTAACATCTCGAAGAAGTTAAACAGAGGCTGCAACGGAAGGGAGGCGTCCGAATTAAAAGGAAAATAAATCTGAATATCATCAGCATAGCAGTGAAAAGAAATATTATGCTTTTGAAAATCGATCCCAGAGGCAGCATATATAACGAAAACAGAACAGGACCCAAAATGGACCCTTGAGGTACACCACAACGAATCAGGGCAGAGAAAGAGGAATAATCCCCCAAAGACACCAAAAAAGACCTGTCTGACAGACAGGACTTAAACCAAGACAAAACTGTGCCTTTAAGACCAATAACATGTTCTAGTCTAGACAACAAAATGTGGTGATCAACTGTGTCAAAGGCAACAGTTAAATCGAAAAGGACTAAAACAACAGAGCAACCTGAGTCAACAGATACAAGAAGATCATTAAAAACTCTTAAAAGTGCTGTCTCACTTCTATGGTGGGCTCTAAAACCAGACTGAAACTCTTCACAAACACCATGAGCGTCCAAGAGGGACCAAAGTTGATTGAAAACAACCTTTTCCAAAATTTTGGACAGATAAGGTAGTTTGGATATTG
>VUQI01028858.1:0-16047 GCA_015106735.1 Paratilapia polleni | reverse complement strand
AATACGGTAGTTTAGATATTGGCCTGTAATTAGACAAAACATTTGGGTCAAGGTTTTTCTTTTTAATAATGGGCTGGACAACAGCATGTTTAAAAGCAGCCAGTACACAGCCAGATGACAAAGAAGCATTCAATAAGAATAAAATACTAGGCCCAGTAGTGTGAAGAGTTTCCCTAAAAAGAAGTAGAGGGTGAAAATCATGGGAAGAATGAGAAGGTCTTGAACAATGAACAACTTCCTCTAAATCAGAAAACGTGACTGGTTCAAACTGCTTAAAAACAGTTCAACCTTCGGTAAATAAAAACAAATCCCAGACAGGCTGAGAGTATGAAGAAGATGGAGGCTTCAAAACAGAAATTTTATCAACAAAATATTTAAAAAAAACTCTCACAAAGGGCAAAAGAAGCCTCCATGGGAACAGCAACACAAGGATTCACAACAGAGTTAAAAGGGGCTTGTGACTATTATTGGAAATCAAGTTGGACAGAAAAACAGATTTTGCAGCTCTTTATGAGTTTCGAAGAGATGTCGATGTAAGGGAAGAAAAGCTAAAATAAACCTATCAGAGAGATAGCAAAAACTTCAGGAGTGGCCAAATCTACAGTCTGGTACATTCTTAAAAAGAATGAATGCACTGACCAACTAATCAACACCAAAAGGCCTGAAAGACCACAGAAGTCAACTAAAGTGGATGATCACAGAATTCTTTTCTTGGTTAAGACAAACAAATCCACAACATCTAACCAAGTCAAGAAAAAGAACTCTTGAAGAGGTAGGTGTACAATTGTCAATTGTCAAAGTCTACAATCAAGAGATGCCTTCACGAGTGTAAATACAGAGAGATTACAACAAGATGAAAGCTGAAAGTCTGCACTTCAATCAGATCTTGACTGTTTGATATAGAATCCACTGCAATGCTGTACAGAGTTAAAATGAACTTATGGAGCTAACTGTACACACAGCACACCAAGTTGAGGGAAATTTCATAAAAAAATTATCTTGTGTGATAATAAAAAATTATCTTTCTCTCCTAAGAGGAGGAGCTGCCATAAACAGATGTTTAAATAGGTAGGTATCTGGACATAAAAAATAAGAGGAGTGATAAACACCTACGTAAGCAGCAATGCAACTGAAACCATGTGGCAATCTTCTGTTTGGAAATGTGTGAACAAGCTGTTGTGTATATTTTCCAAAGTTCCTGGTTGAGAAAGTGCTGACAGCACATCATCAGAATCTTAGTGAATGAAAACTGAGACAAACACTGCATTACTAAACACCAGCTTTGTTTCTTCATGATCACCACTCTGCCAGTCTTATCTAACTTGCAAATGAGACGCCAGGCAGACACAGTTACAGGAAGTATCAGAAGCACTTCCCAAATAATATAAAATATAGTATCAATGGTTAGACTGCTGCCTCTGTGACCTGCACCCTGATAAGCGGTGGAAGATGAGTATAAATGAAAAAGCTGGACTCACTAATATTAGATCTCCTGTTTCTCTGACATCTGTGACATCACTGTAACCAGGAAACTTTGCATGAGCACAGACCTTCATGAACTCTCTTACTTAGTGGCAACGCCTTCACCGATCAGCCACAACATTAAAACCAAGTGAAGTGAATAACATCGATCATCATGGTATAATGTAGTGTTCTGCTGGGAAGCCTTGAGTTGCACAATTTATGTGAATGTTAGTTTAACATGTACCACCCACATAAAATTTGATGCACACCAAACACACCAGCCATGGCAGCAGCAGTAGCAGGATAATACACTATGCCACAAGGAAGAGTGCACTGCCAGGGCTTAAGGACTGCAACAAAGAGCCCAAGGCACTGCCCGGCCTCTAAACTGCCCAGACTCCAACGTGATGTGGTATGCACTGGTACTAGTTGCATTCATTGAGACCCCATCCTATAACTCGCAGGAACCAAGGGATCCCCTACTAATGTACTAGTGCTAGACACCACAGGAAACACCTGAGCTCTCAGTAAAGAAATGGAGAGCTGTTTAGGCAGCACCGGGATGACTCACACAATATTAGACAGGTAGTTTTAAAGTTGTGGCTGACTGGTATATGCGGCTTTATCTGTGTTCATTATTTTTCTCAACAAAACTGTAATCATACAGGGGATTATCATCCAGCTGGAAAGTTTAATATCTGTTTTATACCCTAGCACAAGAATGCATCTTATGGCTTTAATAAAAGTGCAAATTATCCCAGATCAAGATAAAACCCAAAATTAAACAACATGTCTTAGAGCTATGAGCTCACCCCATTTCAGCCAAGCAAGGTCTTCTTTTTTAATATTTTGTTCAGAAAAAGTCAGAAAGGCACTAATAAGTGCTGAAAAACTCAGCAAATCACGAGAGGCAGCTCTGGTCTCTCACCTTCGGAGCATTTGTCCATGTCCTCAGATGACTGGAGCCAGGCAGCTACCTTGGCCTGGCTGTTGGAGCTTAAAGGGAAAGCTCCTGCATGATGCACTGTGGACTGCCTTCGTATAGACATGCACTGCGGTAACAAAAAGACTCAAAGGTCAGTTCAAAAACATTTTGGTTGTTTCATTAATTTACTCAGCAGAGGGATTTCACTTCAGTAAATAGTGCAGATGAAATAATGATGCTCATGATGAAAAAAAAAAAAAACAGGAGAAAACATACAGTTTTTTATTTTAAACAAACCAAAACAGTTTTTAGTGACAGCATGCAGTGTAGTGCACAGGTATACCTTTCTAATGGGTGCCCCCTCAGCCACGCCAGGGGAGTTGGGGGATGGAAAGTGGGGGTAGTATAAGGACTTCTCATTAGGGTATATGGCAATCTCATTTTGCCGATAGAGACGATGGTGACGCAGCTTGGATACCCATTCATCAAACAGCTCCTGAGACTTAATCTGCAGAGCAGATACCGCAATCAGAAAATCAGCACAAGGGCAAGTAAGATGGAAGAGGTGTGTCAGTGGAAAAACACACATACAGGTGCAGTGTGAGTAGGAACTCCCTCGAGCACACATATACATCATATAAGGTCATTTTGAAGTCATTTTAATGATACCATCTTTTCCAGGAATCAAAAAGCAAAACTTGTGAAAAAATGTATGCTTAACCCTCGCTGCTACTCCCTAATTTAAGCCTATGGGGATTGCCTTATATTTGTTAGCCTTGTGGTTTACCTTCAGGTGATAGATGTTTTCTTCAGCGTCAAGATCGATGCACTTGGCCTTCTTCTTAATGGCCATGACAGAGAGGCCCACATCAATGCAACCATGCAGTTTCCCTTTCTCAATCTGTAAGACAAACACGCAATGAATATAACGGACCAAACTCAATACAAATGAAACAAGATGCTGTTCGGTTTTAACATGAAATAATAATCCCTTGCAGGTAAAAGATACAGTGTGATTGATATCAACAATGAGGAGATTGAGAGGGAATTAGGGCCTTTTGTATCTTGGGGCACAGACGGTCAACAGCCTAACAAGAACATTACAAAAGACACTAAGTGTCCTTTGTAATCTTCTGTAACTGATGAGCCCACACAGTATACAGCCAGCAGCCTTTTGTACTCACATCAGCACTGCACTTGCCATACTTAAGGATACCCTTGTCCAGGAAAAAGTATCTCTGGAGGGAGAAAGAAGGACAATCAGCCAATGAGATACAGCTGGAATGATATGCAACATCCCTGACAGCAAGTCTGAAGTCACTGTTATGTCTCTGAGATCATGGAAGAGTCAATCTCTTAAAATATATGTTGTTAAGGCCTTTGCAGAGGCATGTATGCCATCCCAGGCTATTGTCTTGCATCTGTCTGCCTTTATTACACTTCCTCTCACTCAGTTGCAATCTTTCTCATCCACTCTATTTCTAAATGCAATTCTTGGTGCTTTTACTGTACATCAACAGAATCAGGCTGTTGAAAGCACAGAGACCTAAAAAGCTCTGACTGCAAGTCAATACTAAATGTATACAACCCTAGTAACCAACAGGCCATCAGCTAATGCATCTGAGAGGACCACCAAGATATCTAGGCATTATCCCAGGAAAAGCTTTCAGACAGAGTGTAAACAGGCACTGACCCTGGTCACACGTGACTCCTTTGTGGGTCAAATTATCTACTACATAAGCTCATTCAATTAGTTTAAAACACAAATGAGTCATGTCAGCAGATTTGTACAGGGAACCTGAAAAGTGTTGTGTAAAACCAGGAAAATGAAATGGCGTTCAGCTGTCTAGGCTTAAAATATCGCTTTAATTTAACTACTCTGAGAGATGAGTAACAGGGATCACTTAAGGACCTTGCAGGTATTCCATGATACCTTATGCCAGCCCTTCATTGGCCACTTTCTTCTCTTCAGCATGTAGCCCTCCTGTTTCTGCGGCTCCAGGACATTGCTGAAGCCTCCTCGCAGGCCTTCCACTATTTCCCAGCTGTCCTGTGGGAATATATGGCTTGTGAGAACTCTGAGACAACAGGCACCTGCACGCACATGCAAATCAAAGTTTCAGAGGACTTTTTAAAATGAAATTGAGCAAATCAACCACTCAGCAAGAGTCCTAATCATAGTCAAAAGCATATTATAATTTGTGGCTGCTGATGTGGTTTAGATTTTATGCCTCACTTCCTCAGTGTCAATCATTCAGCAGGAGGCTCTGGAAGTGGAAGATGAGAGTTTCATGGATGCAGCCCTAAGTAGTAAGGCATCCGGGGTGGTTTCACGGACTACTTTCACCTCATGGTCCCATTTACAAAATTAGCTTACCTGTCTAATCTCACTCTTCACAATAATAATTTCCTGACTGAGATTAGAACGGTCAAGTCCAAATCCGCTGCAATACAGAGATTAAGATGATATTTCATCATGAACTAATCCAGAGAGCAATGTTATGTGCTTCAGCAGTGAGAATTCCAGGAACAGAGAATGAATAGTATAACAGAGAGTTTTGTAATATCTTTGTGGACACAGAACAGTTCAGCATTAGTGAATTATTTCGCTTTTAGTTTATGGTAGCGTTGAAAAAAATTAGATGGTTTACCAGTTAATCAATAGAAAATTGGTGTGTCGTTCAAAAGAGCCAGTTTTATAGATGAACACTGGTTTACTCATATTTCTACTTAGCTGTATAAACTATTGTGTAACGGACATTTACCCAGCAAGAATAACCCCCAGGTGCAGCACTGGGCTGTGAGGTAGTTATGACACAGTGACCTTAGTTGGTAATGGAGACCCAAAAGCACTTTTTTTTTTCCATACACCGTCCTTAGAACATGATGAATGTGTAAAAGAGCTAATGTTAAATGGAAATAATAGGAAATAGAATACATAACCTTAAGCTTTTGGAGATTATGACGGGCAGTTTACAGTATTTACAGACACTGTAACAAATTATTCTGAAATAATTGAAAAATTAAGTGATAGTGAAAATAATCAAAACATATAGCCCTATTTTGTATGAACTCATAATGCTAATGTTGCAGTATTATACCTCAAACTTCATAAAGTTATCCAAGTCACACCTTGAGAGGGACTTTGGGTTCTTGGCAGCAGTTTGAGGTTACTCTTAGCTTGTTGTGTCACTGCGTCCCTGACCGTCCCTGTGTAAAACACTCGGTCAGAGAGGCTGAATGCTGGTGGTGAGGCAATCTAAAATAAACCCTCATATCTGAAGGGGAATGGAGAAGGGCGTGGCCAGTGGGCTGCTCTTTCACTCTCCCTCAGCGCTCATCACAGCTCCAGGGCAATACAGTCACACAGTGAGTCACTGTCACACACTGCCTGGACACTGTTCTTCAAGGTCAAGAGACACTCTCAGAAACAAAGTTCGGACGTGAGTGCCAAGAAGATGAAACAAAACTGAGAATGTGTTCAAACTATTGTACTCAGCCATCCTGTCCATTCTACTGCATCTTGAGATGTATGCGTTACCATTTAAAAACATTTTAAAAATTAAATATTGAGGGTTTAGTTAAAGACAAATGGGACAAATGGGAAAAACTGTTAGCTGGCTCTCTCTAAATGTAAGAAAACCCACATAGCAGTGTCACAGCAGTCTGAATATTTGTTTATTCAAAGGGGTTTTTTTGCAAATGAAAATGTTCTTTCACTACTTTTTGTTCCTCCAAAGTGATGCGCCTTAAGTGTCTGTTTGTCCTGTGGGCAATACTAGAGTAAGACTTTATTATTTTAATTTCCAAAAGGAAAAGGCTGTTTCTGGTAATGAAAAATTAATGAGTCGACAGCCTGCAGATAAGCGCTCAAGGCAAATGCAAAAACAGTTTGTTCATGGTGTCAACATCTTCTTTTTGTGGTGTGTGAGAGAATTACTTTTGAGGATATTGCTGCCAAATTAGTAATTCAGAGCACTCTAACATCTTCCACATTTGTAGAAAATACCCTGGTCTTGTGGTGAGAAAGGTGTAGGAAAATTATAAAGGAAAATGTCTCTCAAACTGGCAGCTTTTAGTCTTGCTGCATGAGATCTATAATGCAAAAGGTGGCTAGGTCTATTATTATTAATATAATTCCTCTGAGGCAGAGAAAAGTCTCTGAGGATTGGCAGTTGCAACTTTTTCAATTGAATCTTCATTATGGGAAAAAACAAAACGAAAATTCCAATCTTTCTCCCTTCCACATAACACCAGAGAAAGCATCTGCAAATATAATGCGAGTGTTACCTGTCGGCTGTCGTGTTTGGATGAAGAGCTGCTGTTGCTGCGTGACAGGGAGGAGATCTTCTGTGACATGGCTGAGCCGCGCTCCTCTGAGCTCATCTTGCTGCAGGCTGGCCGGTTCAGGCTACAGCTGGTGTACAAGGAACATTACTCTACTAAGAGAAGAAGGAGTGGAGAAGAGGTCAGGGGGGAGAGAGGGTGGAGAGAAAGATGGTTTGAATACTTTACAAGCCTTTTAGCTCTCACTGAAAAATACATTAGGCTATTTAGAGTGATCAGTTTTTCCATCTTCAAAAGCTATGCAGTTTTGCAACATCAGCAAACAAAACTGACTGACAGGAATGGAGGACCTAAACTGGACTGCAGATGAACAGACCAC
The DNA here is from genome assembly GCA_015106735.1 of Paratilapia polleni. Classification (NCBI taxonomy): domain Eukaryota; kingdom Metazoa; phylum Chordata; class Actinopteri; order Cichliformes; family Cichlidae; genus Paratilapia; species Paratilapia polleni. The sequence continues at coordinate 8,992 of VUQI01028858.1, read as the reverse complement.
AGATTTAAATAATTCATGTCATACTATTTCAGAAAGTGATGGTTTGTCAGCATTTAACAGCTATAAGAAATCAAAACCACTCATCTGAAGAACATATGCACAGCAGTGTAGGGCAACATATTTAGATTTACTTAATGAAAGCAAAGAGTATTATCTATCGATCTAACTGGCAAATCTCAGATAGTACATACTATTTAAGCTGTTTTAGCTTCCCTACAGTTGCTGTGCATCTACAAGCCACTTTGCAACCCACCTCCAACTCAGCTCCTCCTATTATTTGCCTGGTGTACCATGTCAACACATAAAACCACATTTTGCTAATGCAATGTGAGTGGCAGTTTGTCATACTTCTGTCTCAAACACAAGACATTCATTTTAGTATTACAGCTGGTTAAGTTATTTCTTTCACAGTACCTTCCAGTAAGTAGTGTCTGCATGTTTTCTCCAAACAACATCCTAAAATCCCAGAGTATTTGGGATTAGGATATTACAAAAGAGAGAAAAGAAGTGAAACCTTACATTATCTTAACCCTTTCATGCGTGGTAGTCACTGCAGTGGACAGCTATTTAAAAAATTTCACTTGAATTGTTCTTTTCATGCCTAAAGGGTAATAAAAACAGTTATAGAAAGAAATCTTGACTGAAGATGTCATAGTTCATGCATGAAAGGGATATGGATATATGGGATAAGAGAAACATTATTGTTGATTAATTTACTGCAAATTTAACCACCGATAAATTATGGAATTGTTTTAGCACAGGATTATAAATGTAATGCACTGCATTATTAGCCAAAAAAATAAACATATTAAAAAATTTTTGAAAAATCACATTGACTGATTCCCCATACAGTCATAACTGCACTATAAAAGAAAAAAAAAATATGTATAAATCATTACACTTTTCAGTTAAAAACCAGTAGCCTCTTGGATTTAATAAAACACCCCATGTCTCTGTGCTAAGTATGAGGCAGCAGCAAGGTTAATTGCGTTACCTGCTCTGCATTTGCAAGCTTTGTGCTGCGTGATGGCCACAGCCTCTTGTGTTGGACAGACAAAAGAGTGGTCACCTGAAACCTACAGTCCTACACCATCCTTCTGTCTCCAGACCACAGGCTGTGGTTTACATTGACAAAACAAGGCGCCCAAAATGCAGCCACAATAATGGATCAAAGTGGCTACACATATAGAGGCCTCCAACAGCAGGACAGTATACAGCTTGTGCATTTTGTAGCTAAATTATTGCTGAATGCTGTTAATGAAACCACCACAGAAAGAAACGAATCTACTGACAGCCATCCTTTATAAGATGCTAAATATTATCTTTTTATCTGTGTGTTTATCTACCCAATCTGCCCCCTCACCATCTTCATTGATTATTCATCCACTTTCCACTGATCACACCAGCTATACACAGGTCTGTAACACTGTCGCCCTTTCATCTTATACAACACCACTTCTCTGCCTTTCATCTGCATGACAGCAGTGCTCGAATAATTACCCTTTTTCAACGAAGGACACATGCTAAATAATACCATTAAGAAATACACTAAGTGACTGTGGTAAAACTGTATTAGTTTGGAAGGAAGCTGTTTTAGGTTAAGGCCAGAGCTGAATCAAAAATTGTATACATTTTATAACACATATGAAACCAATAAAAAAGTAAACTGGGTGTGGGTTACTGTGATTTTTCCCTTTTGTGCTTAGTGCAAGTTTGATTCCACTGGCTTTTTGTCAGCCATAGACATCAGTTCCTTTCTCTTTTACTCTCTGTGCTCACATATGCTGTATTTTAACAGCCAAGTTCCCAGTAAAGTTGTTCTCATTTATATATTTTTCAGTTTCTCTTGACAGACGGCTGACCATCACTGAAACAGTCACACAAATGAGGCCCAAGATGCTGGTCTGTGCTGCTAGAATCCTGATCCTGAAATTGTGTGGCAAAATCACCATAAACAGACATACAAGACAATGGCTGTACTGTCATTTTAGCTTAACTTATATGTAAAATTGTCCCTGAGTGAGAAAATTTGAAGCTACAGAGTGAATGGCTCCTTTCTGTTACTCAAAGATCTCATACTGTGGGGGGTGTGGGCAGGAGTCACTCAACTGAATTTAAAGCTGCTGGCAGTAAAATTGCTACATACGGGCATTTGTGAGGTAGTTAGAGCTAAAACTTGAAATACACCTTCTGGGGATATATGAGACTTTCAATAACTTGTAAAAGGAGTAAAATATGTCCCCTTTAATGAAAACCTGTAATTTTTCTCTAGTAAAGGCCTGATGAATATAAAACTAGAAAGCATTAAAAAACTAAAGAACATTCTTATGCAGGATTAGGGACCTGGTTGCAGAGAGGATGGCAGAGCATGGCGGCAGCTCTGCTTGTGGCCCCCCTCGTCAGCTGTTGCAAAAACAACAGCTTAGCTCTTTTCTTTTCTTAAGTTTACTCAGTGTCGTCTATGGTACTTCTGGCTGCTCCCTTATTTCCCAAGAGGTCACCACAGAGGATCAATCTGTATGTTTTGATTTGCCACAGATTTTATGCCAGATGCCCTTCCTGACAAAAACCTCCCATTTATCTGGGCTTGGGACCAGCATCAGGAGTACACTAACTTGTGATGCCCCGAGGCTGGGTTTGTGTCTCTCAAACCTTATCATATTGAAGAATCCATCAAGTGTTATTATAGTCTACTGACATAGAAAATACATTTAAAAATGTTAATTAAATGTCTTTAACATTAGCAGTTGCAAACATCAAAATTCCAGAGGCCCAAGGACAAACCTGGTATAGAGCAGAGGTCACCTTGGCCAGAGGGAAAGAGCTCTGATGCTACAAAGGTATTGTGATTCTGCTATGTGCGGCTTGCTGATGTTCTCATGTGTAAATTAGGGTAACACTTTCAATTATAGTATTTTAGCATAATTACTGAGCAAATTTTGATTCTGACATGAAAGTATGCAATGAAAGTGCTGAGGGTAGCTGTCTGTGATCAGTACCGCACAGGGTCTTCCACTAAGACATAGCATATTCACATTGTTTAATACATGATTATAACACTTCTTAAAGAATCACTGGCTTTTCCAAGACTTAACCATATTGCCTTTTTAAAAATCTCTATTATTGCATTGTCAAATAAGCTTATTCTCTTTGTTTGCAGGAGACAAAATGCTGACCTTTTGCAATAAAGAAGGCAACGACCTTTAAAAAGAATTATTAAAACTAAATCCACCACACAGTATGAACAAAACCCACATCCATAACATATTACATGATGCATACAGCATCGCAACATCACATTATTGAGAAGCTGAAAATCATGAAAAGAAATCTCTTCATATTCATTAAATTAAGCATTTTAATTAATTAAAAGTAACATATCTTACTGTTGGTTATTTAATTTATTGCTGGGAAAGATTTTACTAAGATTAACATCTCACTAACCATTTCATTTTTCCATATGAAAAGAGGTGATTAATAATAATGACCGAAGTTGGATAAAGCTAAAAAACACAGAGAAATATTTAAGGATGTAGTATTATATTACAGATCTCCTGAGACTCCCTGCATATTAAACCAAGTAAAGCTAAAATTAGTCTAAGAGAAGTTCAATCTATTTGTAGAATAATATAAGCAGTCGCACACATCATCACTGTGACTTTTTAGTGGTTTTACACGATAAAATTATACAGTTTTTTAAAAATTTCTCAAACACAAAAGGCTAAATGACATCTCTTGAATATGTCAGTATGGATGGGTGGTTCCCACAGTTGTTCTGTAATGAGCATAACACTTCAGTGAGACAGATGTGTAACTAGCAGGGCCTTACAACCTTTACTGGCCATCCTGGCTTTCTTACTCATGGGGTGCTGTAGACTAGTCTTGCTTTACAAAGATCTGGGGGTGTTTTTGCCTTTTTTAGATGGTAACATGCAGTGCAGAGCAGAAAGAAAATGAGGGGAGAGAAATTGAGGGGGCGGGGGTGACTTAACCAACCAACAATTTTCTTTTATTAATCTGAGGAACTATAAGGGTATAAAATGTCAGAAAATATGGAAAATGTAGTATCTTCAAATTCATTTTCGTGTGTTTCTGAAATATGGGAACTATCACAAAAGACAAAGTGAGGCTAGAAACACTCACAAGTGATAAGCTAAAACTAATTAATATTAGGCATTTTATTAAAAAAAATTACAAATAGAAAAGTTTGGACTTCTATCAGCTGAGTAACACACAAAGATGCTCAATGGCAAGCATATTCTTATCATTATTAATCATGTGATTAATAACACAAAATAATCATAAAAGTCAGTGATTGATGAAGCAAACCACCCAAGCTGTTGAGATTTCTGCCCTTTCAAAGCTCTTGTGCACTGTTATGGAGCACAAACTCTTTTTTTTATTTTTTATTTAAGGCCTACCAGAGAACTGTCAACAAGTCCTTGGTCAGTGATAGATCTCAAATCAAGTTACACATGGTTTAATGTCCCTCTAAGCTGCACTAACTACATTGACAGAAGCTGAAAGCCCTTTATTGCAACTCATCTGCAGTTCAAGTTGCAGATGTTCCTCTGTCCTTTCACTATCTCCAGAGTCTGTCAATGGGGATGACATGCATAGCAGGCTTTTAGGCATCATTAGGATGTGACTCACCAGAATAAACGACTTGTGGGTAAACCCCCACAGTGCAGCTTTGTTAGGAAATAGAGTCATGTTTGCAAAAATGATAGCACTTAAGCTCATATTAGCCGCTGATGCATCAGAGTACTTTAGATGTAACTGGGTGGGGAAGGACTCCCTCTTCTCAGAAATATGAAGTGAATGTTAGATAGATATTTATTTCAGCAGAGGCATGATGCTGCTGGAATTCAGTAAATACCAGCAGGAAAAATGTACTTAAAGTTGCTGAAGTGACAACCCCAGGGGAAAAAAAATGTAAATTTTTTAAATATATTTTATATGTTTTATAATATATATTCATTAGGTACACCTTTTCAACTGCTCATTAACGTAACTATCTAATCAACCAATCACATGGCAGCAAGTCAGTGCATTTAGGCATGTAGACATGGTCAAGATGGCCTGCTGAGGTTTAACCGAGCATCAGAATGGGAACAAAGGTGATTTAAGTGACTTTGAATGTGGCATGGTTGTGGCTGGTCTGAGTATTTCAGAAACTGCTGATCTACTAGGATTCTCCCACACAGCCATCTCTAGGGTTTACAGAGAATGGTCCGAAAAAGAGAAAATATCCAGTGAGCTGCAGGGTTTTGTTGATGCCAGAGATCAGAGGAGAATGGCCACACTGCTTCGAGCTGATAGGAAGACAACAGTAACTCAAATAACCACTCGTTAGAATGCAGAAGAGCATCTCTGAACATGCAACAATTTGAACCTTGAAGCAAATGGGCTACAGCAGCAGAAGACCGCACCAAATATCACTCCTGTCAGCTAAGAACGGGTTCAGGAAAATTGGACAATAGAAGACTGGAAAAATATTGCCTGGTCTGAAGAGTCTCAATCTCTGTTGTGACATTCGGATAGTAGGATCAAAATTTGGCATAAACAACATGAAAGCATGTATCAATGGTTCAGGCAGCTGGCGATGGTGTAATGGTGTGGGAGATATTTTCTTGCCACCCTTAGTACCAACCGAGCATTGTTTAAACACCACAGCTGGTGTATCCAATGAAGTAGCTGGTGAGTATAAATAACATTGATCATTGTGTTACAATGCACTAATGTGCAGAGAAACTTTGATTTCCTGCTTTCATGTGGATATTTAACATGCACCAACCAACTAAGCCACCAAACTCCCCAAATTCCCATTAAGCATTGTGATACTGTGGGAACAAACGGACTGGTAAAATGGTAAACGGACTGGTACTTATATAGCACCTTTCTACTCGAACTCATCACTCAAAGTGCTTTTTACTACAAGCCATATTCACCCGTTCACACACACACATTTGTACAGTGCTTTGCTATGTGCCTTTATATGCTTTCTAGCTATCATGCACACACTCACTCCGATGAATGCATCAGGAGCAATTTGGGCTTCAGTATCTTGCCCAAGGACACTTAGACATGAGGACTGACCAATTGGTAGACTAACCACTCTACCTCATGAGGCACAGCTGCCACCAACAAACCTGATTCACAGAGCCCCAGCCAGAAACCAAAAACCCAAAACAATGCCCCAGTACAAGATACCACAAGACAACTCCAAAGTTCATGTACCTATACCTTGATGGGTCGGAGCTGTTTTGGAGGCAATAAGGGAGATCTCCACAGACCTAGGCAGGTGGTTTTAATGTTGTGGCATGATCAATGCCAAATTACCAAGCTAATCACATGATATTTAATGTCAAGTTAAATTATAGGCCAAGTTAAATAATAACTTCAAAAACATTTTATATGCAAAAGCCAACGTGTTTGGGCTGAGTTATGTTCCAGTTTGAAGACATTTAAAGCAGCTGCTTCACATGGTTTTATGCATATGTCTATTAAATTTCCCATCTTCATGTACAAAACAAACAAACAAAAAAAAAATCAACAGGAGACAAGTCTTTTATTTTATTAGATAAAAGTAATGGCTTCTCATTTATCTTGGACTGAATCTAAACCAATCCCTTTTCTTATGTGATTGGTTGGATGAAAAATAATTAAATTATTAAAAGAAAATCAATGTTGATTTAGAATTGTTTCAAGGGTAAACATCACTTCAAGCTCCTCTCTTGTCTTTTTAGCTCTCGAACAATCAGCGTAAAGGTGATAAATGGGCTCTGCAAGCACAACACACCTAACACGATGTTGCAGAAACCACCTAATCTCTGCAGTCCCTCACCTTTTTTCCCTTGACAGCTTAATTCAAAGCTCTTTGGAAACAATGCAAAATCTGGTAACTCTGGTAACACTTATTTACCTTTCTTCTAATTTTGTCCATCTAACGATATGACTAAAGGCATAAATCAAAATTCATTTTTTGATACTGCCTTTTACGTATTTTCCTTAGAAAGATAAACTTACCGGAATCTGATTCACAATCAACACACAGATTACTCTTCCTGTTTTCTTTGCATAATCAGAGAATATTTTTCTGATAGCTACCCACTAAAGGAAACACACAGGGCTCTCATTTGCTGCATCTGAAACTTACCACCTTAATAACAGTAATAATATTTGCCTTGGCCCAGTGGGATGATGCTACTTAGTCTTTATTTTTTATTGAAACACAGATGAACAATGAGATGAAATGAGAAGCTGACATAAATGAAGCAAAAGTAATTTTTATGACTACATTTCTTCTTTGCTTTGATAGTAGTTAAAAGCTGATGTTATGTATCTAAGAGGGAAAAAAAGCCTCATAAGATACACAGATTTAGTATAATTTTTAAATGAATAGTAGGCCTATCCAGAATGCTTACCCCCATTTCTATTCTTTATCCTTAGCTAAAATAACCTGTTGCTGGCTTTAGTTTCATAGTTAGCATACAAATACTAATAATACTGTAATTATATAAATAATATTGATAGGAAAATTGCTAAGATAGGATAAGATGCTAGATGCCAATGCCACTGTCAATTCTGCTTATTGGTCAGACTCTTTATTGATTCCCTTAGTGACTCCTGATCATTTTCTCTGTGGAATAAAGTAGGCCTACACAGGTTAACAGAAGTAATGCACAAGCAATGCCCAACAGAAGCAATGTTTATTCTGTGACATCAGTGGTCACAGTATATAAACAGAATAGAGAGAAGGCTTACATGTGGCTCGTGCACAGAAGCTCCACTTCCATGAGTTTGATGTGCAACTTTCAGAAAAACATGTCATCACTGATAAAAGGAACTGATATGCTAGGATTTTGCTTCACTGAATGAACTCTTTTTATTCTGAAATCTAGGGTTTCTCGCTCGTTTTGCTCTGCGATATTCATGAAATGATAACACCGTCAGTAAAGCTGTGCTTTGATTAGGGACAGCACGGGCGAATAAAACAAGTAATTCAAATCTAGATCTAGATCATGACATTCACAACTGTGCTTAGAGTTGCAGGTTGAGGTTCTTCAATAGGCTGCAATCAGTTGAAGAATGTAAGCAGCAACTCCTGTCTCAGTCTTCCTATTCAAGTTGGAAGAGTTATTTGGTGAGAGCATGGACAACTGCACAGAAAACAGAACAGAATATTAAAGTTTCACTCATTCACTCTACTAGTACATTGCCCAGTGGCACAGGCATTAAAGCTACTGCTGTGATTCAGTCCTGTTTGCGGGATTTAAAATCCTTGCGCCTCCCTTTGCGTATCTATCTTTAGGCGTGTTAGCGTAAGCAAAGGTTGATGTCACTGGTGCTTAAACTGTGATGTGAAAGGGAACAGACACATACAGAGATTCCTTCCTTTACGGCTTTGACCTTCTTATTCACTGTCCTAATTCTAAAATCTTCTTCAAAAATTCTAATTCTGACATCTGTAGCAACATCTGCTTTGATCTTCTTAGTTACTGCTACTTTGCCAAAAATTCTTAATTACTTTTACACTTTATTCTGTGACATCAGTCACGGATGACGTCACAGCATAAGAGCATGCAATCGGCTTGTTAAGTCTGATGTAATTAGCCATTTCAGTACTGCGCTGTTATATTTTTGGTCGAAAACTTAGATGAAAAATTAAATACCAGCAAGGTTTTGAAGGGATAGTAAAATTTAATTTGTCGATATTATGATCTGCCACCCAGTGGCTAGCTACAGAGGTATCATTAGGCTAAGATAAAGCCAGCAGCACTGGCTATTGTTTCTAAAAGTTTTACAAAGTGAGGGTTAAGTTGTTTTCACTGAGAACAGATGTTGAGTGACAGTCAATGAGAAGAAGACAACAAGAATAAACTGCAGCCAACAGTGGTGTAGTGTACACTATCGCTCAAAAGTTTGGGATCACTTGCACATTTCTTTGTTTTCCAAAAAAAAAAAAAAAAAAAAAAATTTTTATTTTAAT
>VUQI01028857.1:0-19867 GCA_015106735.1 Paratilapia polleni | reverse complement strand
CTTTACACATAATTTAACAATGCATCTGCTACCACAGATGACCTTTTTTTTTTTTTTTTTTCTTTTTTTGTTTTTTTTTTTTTTTTTTTTTTTTTTTTTTTTTTTTTTTTTTATATATATTTATATATTGTGTATTTTTATATATATATATATATATATATATATATATATATATATAGCCACATATATTAATTGTCTGTAACATCAAGTTTCAGACTATATACATAGAGAGAGAGAGAAATCTTACCAATATATAATAATAAGTATGGAGGTAAGTATATGTGAGAAGTCTATATTAAAAGACAGAACAGTAAGATAATGACTGCTGTGTTTGGGGTGGACCACTGGAAGCTTCTCTATCCAAAATATTTCTTTTAATTGGACAGCATGATGAACAACCACAAATTATGTTGCTTCACTTTCACTCAGTATAAACTAGTAGTGTGCCCCATCTTGTGGCCAATAGAGTAAACTACACCCAATAAGAAACAAAGACCATGCAAACAGATCAGGATAGAGTTCCCTGTCAGCATAAAAACAGAATCAAATCTCTGTGAAATGAATTTTGTTCTAAATTGAGTCAAAAGTATGACGTGTACTGCAGTGTATTATTAATATATCGTACAATGTATTTTATACCTTTTATACCCTTCACTTAAATCCATCTTTTTCCTTAACCATCTATTGAATTTAGGGTCTCAGGGGGGTGGACCCACTCAGGGACAGGTAGAACATGTGAACTGCACACAGAAAGGCCCCAGCCAATCAGGAGGTTTCAGTCCAGGACCACTGCACCACCGTGTGATGCTTCATTCGATGTATGTCCAGGGACACTAAAGAACTGGAAGGACCCACACCAAAGCTTTGGAAACAGGTTGTTCTTTCCAATGTGCTGCACCTTTGGATGAATGCCTGGATAGAATCAGTGGCTGAAAGCAACTTATGAATGTACAACCCATAATGCAACTGTCACTTGAAAAACTGGTGGAGCTGCTGCAGGTTCGCTCACTTTGGGCCTTTTGTGAGACTTGATGAACACACATTCAGCCCACAGTGAATCAGAAGTGGTGAACATACAGGCTGCTTATTTAACAAAAACGTTCTCTTTATTCAGGATGTGAAATGTTGTCGAACTAAAGTCAGTTTTCTTTGAGGTGTTGCAGGTTAAACATTGACTCAGGTGTCTCAGTGATGTCACACTGATGTCAGCAGTGCAGCGTCCTGCCCACTCTACTGAGAAAGGTTTGTGACAGGTGAGTTTTTGCTTTGGAGAGGTGTCACGTTCATCGATGTATGTGGGAAAAGAATGAAGCAGTAACTACTTCACACGGTAAGTACAATTAAATGAAAGATTGCTTCTTTAAATTCATCAGTGTGAACTGATTTATCTGTTTCAGATAAATCAGTTCACACAGTTTAACAGTCAACAGTTTAAACCTGCTGATCAGATGGAGGAAATCTGTGGTTCTGTTTGCAAAGCTTCATTTCAAAGAGGAAAATCCAGTGAAGTGATTTGTTGAATTTACTTCTGGAAAGCTCTCCTCTTTTAAATTTGTTCAGATTTCAACAAAGTGATTCACCTAATCAGTCTTAGCAGAGTCTAAAGTCCAAGGAAAGATGAATTTGCAGCTTTAATGTTAGCAGCAATAAAACAATCCATCCAAAAAAGGACAACTGTAAGACCATTAAAGAAAGACATCACGTTCAGTTTGTAAATGTGGATCTGTGTTCAGCAGTGCAGCTTCTATTCAGTTGGATAACCAGTAGCACGAGAAACTTAAACTTTATTTTACAGAAAAGTTTCAGACACTTTGCTTTCCCTGGCATCACAATTCTGGATGCTTTAAATTTTTTCACCAGTTTAGTGACATCAGCATGAACAAAACTGTAGAAAAGCACTCCTATACCGAGAAAAATATCTGCCTGAATAACAGCAACCCACTTTCATCTGTGTGAACACAGTGAACAAGTGTCTGTCAGTTAGGGTCCTCCTATTAGCTTGGTGAAAATCTGATCATCTGATAATATGATTTACGTTATGTGTTAATTCCACTATATATTGATCATATTTGTTTCATGTAATTTTCCTTTTGTGACCATAACCAGACATTAAAATCAGTTTAGATTATCTCGGTGTCAGATGAAACTGATAGATGAGAATACTCTCTTTTTAAATCATTAACTCACAGTCATATTTATAAAACCAGTCTTTGACCTGAGATATAAAATGAATCTGATGGTTATCACGTCTTTTTAGTTAATGAATAACAGCGTGCACAGTGGAGTCAATAAGAACAAACCACCAAAGGAGCAGTCGGTAAAACACGCGACTACATGCACGCTCACATTTCAGCTGCTGCCTGCGCTCTCTCTAACTTTGATCTTTCTCCCTCACATATTCTCTGGTAAAGTTTGAATTCTACTTTACCAGAATTCTACTTTTCACAGAGTTAAAGTCAAAGTTGCAGATTTATCTGAGAGCTGAGGTAGAGTGCAGGATTCATCCAGAGGAGGGATGCTTTATTACAAACTGTTCCACTGTGTAAACCTGAAATCTGTGTGTAAAACTGACCTGCACGGTGTGCAGTGTACATTATTTACAGTCAGATCCTGACCCGTCTGCGTGTTGAAGCTAAACTGTAGACTGTAACTGTGTCACGTGCGTCATTTTTTTTTCTGTATGCCATGTTATGTTAGGTATTTATTAAAGTCAGTATTATATACTGTAAGACAGACAATAATCTAAGACACGTCCGATCTTCCTGAGACCCATTATTTGCAGCATTTTGACAGACATTTCAATGTTGTATATCACAGATCTGAGAGAAGAAGAAAAACAAACTACATGAAAGTAATTTGTGGTGTTGCAGAGCTGTGTGACTGCACTTGTGTTCATTATGGACCAATTTCTGACAAAAAATGTTAAACACTGCAAATCCATCGGCTCACTTAATGCAAATACAATACAAATACACATGCAAAATATCCTGATTGTGTGCATAAATCTTGTATTGTGGCTCCTCTGCCGGCTCTGAAAAGGAAACTCCTAAAAATGCATATTTAATGAGGTCAACTGCAAAAATATAACTATGTCCAGGGACCAGATTTACTAAGGCTCTGCATCAGAGCCAAATCCTTTTTTGTCGTTAAAAAGCTGCTGTTTGGATTTAATGAAGAGGCGCAGTGTCAGTTTATGACTGAAAGGCTGAGACACAGCAGGTCCATGGATTTGTAGGAGCACAAAGTTTTGGGGGGGAGAATATTTAAATGAATCATACAAAGCTGAATCAGTAAGGTCTGCTGCAGGCAGTTTAACACTAAATTTAAGGAAAAGAAAGCATGTCTTATTGTGATTGTTGGAGTGTTCATTTATTTGGAATGAGAGGGCAAAAAATGATGAGAAAGAGTCTGTAATTGTGACGGGTGGATGACTGAAAGCTGTGAGCACAGTGCTAACTGTTTAGCTCCGTCCTGTAACTCTTCACTCAGTCCTCAGCCTGTATGTTTTTCTGCTCCTCAGTAATAATACCAGTATTTTATTGAAACCCAGCAGAAATGAACTGTTTCAGGTTTTTAGCGGTATTTCTACATGGAGATCAGTACATAATTAACACAATTAACATCTTTCTATTTGTTATTTGGTACTTAGAGATGTCATTATTTCCTTGTTCTTGTAAGTTTCCATTTTTGTCTTTCTAGGCACTAACTTTTCAGACTTATGCCAGAGCAATATGTATTACTTGTAGATGATTTAGTTATCAAATGTTTGACGTAAGACGTGGTTCTGATTGGACGTCATTGTCATGGGTGATGTGATGTGCGACACCACCGATTTCCTTTCCGATCCCATACCAAGTAAAATTCAGGCGGGTATCGACGATACTGATCTGATACTTGGTACAAAAATTTAATGTGCTTGGAAAATAAAAATAAAAAGTGGTGTATTTCTAATTATAGCTTCATAATAAATACAAGACATCAGACTACTTGTTCTTATTGTTTGATTATGAAGAATTATCATCCAAAAAATAAATAAAACAAAACAAAAAATGGAAAAGTTGCATGTTAATTGACGCTATTTGAACATGTATATCTTGTCATTTAACATGTAAATACTTGCCTGAACATTTCAACATTCATGTCTGATGAACAGCAGGTGTCCACGAATCATCACGTACTGCTAAGATGCAATAAATGAGAATAATTGGAGTTCTGCAGTGTGCCAGCTGTTAATCCTTTTTTTGTGAATCTTAAAATCTTAAAATATGTAATTTCGACTTTAATAAGTTCCTGAAGCCTCACACAGCCTGCAAAAGAAAAGAAAATCATTTATGCAGGTGGCACGGTAACAGTATTTTCATTAACACACAGAAGGCTCTGGATCTGATGGGAAATAACATTTAGTGTTCTTCCGCACATCGCACAGGTCAGCTGTCACACACTGATTTCAGGTTTATACGGTAGAATAGTTTGTAATAATGCAGCTCTCCTCTGAAATCCTGCGCTCCACCTCAGTCTCAGTCCTCAGGACCTCACACAGTCCCAGCAGTTTCTATCAGACGAGTTCACCCTTATAGAAAACTCTACTGATTCTTCGTTAGGCCTCCTCTCATTTATCGTAACTGCCACACTGTTTTCAGAGAGGAACACGTGTAAAACCTGCGCTTACACTGTATTATTTTTGTTAGGACATCACTCGCTCCCTCGCACTCGGGTGTGCTCATTTTGAGCCACTAATTTGTGCTGCTCACGGCAGGTAATTACTGAAATGAACCGACTGCATCTTTGTGTGTAAATTATCTCACTGTTAGATCACCCAAAGAACTTTCCACTCTCGTCGGTGCAGTTTTGGGAATGCATCAGGACACTAATTTGCCCTGCGTACGGTGGCCCTGAGAGGTCAAACACACTGCAACTTAAGAAAACACCATCAAATAGAAAAACGCTGCAAAAGCACACAGAACACAACGGAAGTGATTTTTTTTCCCCCAAAAAACTTTATTGACCATATGTACAAACAAAGGTATCCATCAATCAAAAGCACACACCGGTTGAACTTATATTTGTTCAACACAGGTTGGACAAATATAAATTTCTGTAAATTTACACATAAAAAACCCCTTGTATAAAGCAATAAAAAAGTAAAAAAAAAGGGGGCAGAGAGATCAATCATATTAAATCAAAGTTATTAAGTAATGAGAAAAGATTTACAGGGTGATTCATTTTTAACTAATTATTGTTTTTGTTCTCCTCTACATTTTATTTCCTGTTATTTTACCCTGGTATTAAGATGTTCTGTATATACTTCTTAATTTTTCAATAAAATTTATTAATTATAAAGAGAATATTTTCACAAGGTACAGGGATTTAGAGGGGTGTTAATCACAGGGTGTATAGCTTGATGCAAAAAAAATGTATGTGTGTGAAGTGGACTCAAATGCAGACTTCAGAAGCAAAGCGTGATGAACAAAATAACCAACCTTTATTCTGTTGGATTATGAAGTCCATAAAATCCAAAAACAGAAAAATCAACTGCAGAATCTAAAGGTCTCCAAAAACCCCCATAAAGGACTAATCAAACAGGGAGGACTGAACAGGCTAGCAACACACACAATCTGACAAAGGACAAATTGAGGCTTAAATACACAGGAGCTAATCAGGGGTCTGGGAAACAACAGGGTAACGAAACAGCTGAAACTAATCCAAGATGATGAGAAAGGGGAAACAAACCTGAAAACAAAGCACAAAGACAGGAGTTACCAAAATAAAACAGGAAGTAACAAAATGAGAAACCACTAAACATGGAGATGGAGACTTGACAGCTAGACACATAGAAAGCAGGACAACTGAAACCAAACAAGAACCGAGGACAGAAACTGGACCACAAACTAACAAACTCAAAATACAAGATACTATAAATAACAAGACCCGATCAGAAGGAGAATTAAAACTGAAGCTCAGGAAAAAGACATGAAACACAAACAGAGAATATTAACTAACAAATAAAACTAAAAAGATCAAAAACTCAAAACACTGGGCCCAAAACCCAGGACCATGACCTTTGTACATATGTTCAATAAAGTTTTGGAAAAGAAAAATTCACTTCCATTGTGTTTCATGCAAGTTGTTTAGTTTTTTTTTTTTTATTTCCATTTTTTTTAGGACTTCTGTTGTGTTTTATTGAACTTCTGTTTTGTTTTTTTCTGTTGTGTTTTGTGTGCTTTTGCAGCGTTTTTCTATTTGCTGGTGTTTTCCTAAGTTGCAGTGCGTTTGACCTCTCAGGGCCACCGTACCCGCGGCTTTCGGACACTACCCTCTTTGGTAAACCCCGACAGCAGCTTTTTGATGCCAAAAGAGGGTTTTGCACTGGCGCACGTTACTAAATCTGGCCTCTAGATATGATGACAGCTTTGACCACTCATTTTGCCTTCATTCATTCATCACTTCTGTACCACTGTATTGCACCATGACACCAAGACAAATTCCTCGTTTGTGTACAAACTTGGCAATAAAAATAATTCTGATTCTGATTCTGATTAACTTTCTTTCATGAGTTACCTTTAAAGTGACAACTGAATTTCAACTGATTAAGCTAACTGTGAATATTTTACTTCTTCATTTGGAAAAGGAGTGACGGAGCACTAAATAAACACTGAGCTGAAGGTGGAGGATTTTCATTGTAGGCTCATAAACACACAATTCCTTGTTATCTTGTTATCTTGTTATCTTGTTAGAGGCAAATTCATCAAGCTGGTTGGCAACAGACACACATATTGGAGTAACTTAACCTAGAAAAAATGTGTCTTTTCAAACCTGTACCATGTACAGGGGTGCTTGACATTGCTGTTGGTTACAGAACTAGTTAAGCACACATCTGACCACACACTGAGCAGCTGTGTCATCAGGAGAAGTGAAAACATTTGAAACTCATGGTGGCAGTTTTTCAGGATGGTTTTAAATTACTTCCCACCAGTCCATCAAAGCCTTCATGATGAGGGACAAAAACATTTCTAAAAATCTCGTTCATGTCATTTCAAGGATTTCACATAGCACTTATGAAGATACATTATAACTTCTTATCTGCCATCTAAAAACAAGAAACTTCACTGTGGCTGAAGAAAAGAAACCATGAAACCTGGTGTCACAGTCACAAATCCTCATTTCTTCCTGCACTAAAAAGGGTCTTTAACTTTAAGAATTATATTATATTATATATAATAGGATGAATTCCAACATACTATAGACATTACTATGTTTAAAGGATTACAGTTTTATACTGTAAAGTGCAAGTTTGTACAGTGGAGGTCCTGAAGAACAAAACTACAATAACATGTTGTTAGTGTAAAAATGCAAAAATGAAATAAACTTAGAACATTGTAGGAGTGACTTACTGGTACCAGTACAGAACAGAGCCGGTAAGTTAACGTAAAAACTTCTGAAATATCTAACAGGGAGTTTATTTTCTGAAGACAGCCATGCTTATGGGGACAGATGTTTTTGTGATTTTATTATTTCTGTGAAGACTTCAAAGATTTTTAAGTTACACACAAAATGTCTGAGCATCTATGCACTGCAAAACAACTTAGAGATCAGAATCTTAAAAGGGTTCAGATGTCAAAACATGCAGATAAAATGTTTTCTCTGTCTTTTTAACCCAACAGTCAGCCAGTTCTGCCAGTGAATGACAGTGACAGTATGACAGCAGCATTTGGTGAGTCCAGTCACACTTTTATGCAGTAGTTACTTTCTTCCCTTTCTGATAATAATTTAAGTGTTCTGTAGTTTCTCCTGATTGATGAAGATTCTAACTGATGGAAAACAAAGATTATTTTAGACCATCTGACTGGAAGGTTAAAGGGAGCTGATAAAGGTGACTACTTTACAACAAGTGTTGTACAAATATGTATGTAGACTGATGTACTTTTAAATAAGTTACAGCACTTTAGCACAGGATTTGCAGGCACCATTTATGCAGGCAGAAGTAAAGCCATATTTGTAGTGATTTGAATTTTGGATACTGGAAAGAAAACACAGACCTCAGTTAAGATGGCTGGCTATCCCACTGATGTTGCTTTATGATACACATCCCCAGATGCTGTTCAGAAGGAGAATCTCTGAATGGCTTACTGACCCAGGTTACATGCCATGTATCACAAACGTCAGTCTCTTGAGTTCTGGCTTGAATGATGCAAATAAACTTAGCACAAAAAGTAAGGAAATTTGTGTTTGGTCGATTATTTCTTTGTTGTAACAATGCTTCTTGGCAATAAATCTCATAGTGTTGGAAAGCCTGTTTATTTCCCTTTAAATGGTGCCACATTTGTAAGGAAAATTTTGTGGGTTGAGCAGCAGAGTTGAGTATGTGAGTTGCACCCACGAAGAAATCTTCTCTGCCAATGCCAAACAGCTTATTCTGCTACTGACTCTTGTTTTGAGCTTCTGGTACTCTGGGTGCTGACAATCAGGTGCCTGATTGGCAAGTTCTTCATGGGCACAACCCACATACTCAACTCTGCTGCTCAACCCACAAATGCATTTTCCTTACAAATGTGGCACCATTTAAAGGGAAATAAACAGGCTTTCCAACACTATGAGATTTATTGCCAAGAAGCATTGTTACAACAAAGAAATAATCGACCAAACACAAATTTCCTTACTTTTTTTGCTAAGTATATTTTCTGATAAGCAAATCTTAGATCCAGTCTGCAGTACAAATATGTTAGGAAGCAGTAAAAGGTACATATTTCCTTCCTCAGGAGATGATCTGTGTTAATTAAATTAAAATGAATTTCTATCCCTCTATGCAATCTGCAGCTTTTTTTAATGTCCATTATTGTACTGTTACATTAAGGTATAAAATTGTACCACCTCAATGACAAGTTGTTGTAGTCCTAAAAGGTACAATAATGTACTTTATTTTCTGAGAATGGGGTCGTGGGTCAACTGTTCGGTCCTGGTAATTAGATAGATGAGTGTTTGAGCTAACAGACCTGAAGAATTAATATACAACCAGAACAGCATCATCACAGTCACATCAGCCACAGTCATCAGATGTAAGCTCTGCATCACACCGACGGCAGGATATCCGTAGCTGTGTAGAAACTCTCTCTCACTGTTAAAGGTTTTGTTTTCTGTTTAAATTTTTTCTGATTTGAACAAAGTAATCCATTCAACAGTCTGAGATTAGCACATGAATTCATGTCCTGGACTTCAGAGTCAAAGGTCCAAAGTAGAGATGAATTCAACTGCAGCAGTAATGAAAGCACCAATAAAAAATTCCACTTGTGAAAAATGATAATAAAGATAACTTGAGCTCACAGCAGATTAAATATTGACACTGCTATTAACAAACTAATTTTTCACTGAGTTGAGAGTTGAATTTAATCTTTTTATTATTATTATTATTTTGCTAAATTTTAAAGATAGACAGCCATGCTTATGGAGACATTTTGTCATTTCTGTGAAGACTTGAAAGATTTACATACAAACCTTCCAGGCCCCTGAGCACAGCAAAACAACTTAGAGATCAGGAGTTTAAAATGGTTCAGATGTCAAAACATACAGACAGAATAAACATTGAATAATGTGTCTAATCGTTCACTGCGTTTTTAACCCAACAGTCAGCCAGTTCTGCAGTTGAATGACGGTGACAGTATGGCAGCAGCATTTGGTGAGTCCAGTCACACTTTGTCACACTACATGAAGTACCTGTGGGTTATTTTCTTCTACAAGCACTTTTTTTTTTTTTTTTTTTTTTTTTTTTCTTTATTTTTTTTTTTTTTTTTTTTTTTTTTTTTTTTTTTTTTTTTAAACAAAAGCACACTTAAAAACCCTTGTTTAACACTGGTCAGACCTAGTCAAAGTTTTAACTGAAGGTAACCTGATCTTCTAAGCCAAAAAGATTCAGGGAAAAAATGTTTTCAAATACTTAATACAATACAAATATTTTACTACTTTTCCAGATAAAGCCTTAGATGAAAAAGAAAGTAAACCTAGACCATTTAGGTCACACCCAGTGAATTACAACCATGATTCATATAATTGATGATGCAACAGTTAGAGGAATCTGTGCCAACACAAAACTCAAAACTCCCGCATGTTGATAAAATTACTGCCTGGACAAAATTTTACATTTTGTCCAATACTATGTGGACAGAACAAAGAGAAGCATATCTCTGAGTCTCTTAATGGCTCTCGTTATAGTGGTGATGAACATTAGTGTTGACCAGGTGATCTTACCTGTCAGATGTACACCTGGGGACCTCTAGTAGGGCGCCGTCCTCTCTGAAGTGAAGGCCTGTGCTGGAGGGGTTAGCAAAGGTGGAGATGAAGCGCCCCAGAGACTGGAAGGCAGCCTGTCGCACCTGAGAGTGGAGTAGAGAGGAGTCTGTCTATTTTACTGTGCTTTATGCCAATCATTCAGATTTTGTTAGAGTCTTAGAAGCTACGGAGAAACAAACACATTTCAAGATAGTACACAAACGTCATGCAGCTCAGACTACTCAGGATATCTGACAACCACACACACCAAAAAATAAAAAAAGAAAATCATCACACAATCATCAAAGCATACTGTCCATACAGTCCTAAAGCTTGTGGATATGAATTGATCATGACATTTATAATATGCTGCCACACAGAACCAGGAAATATGAATTTTGTTCTGGTCTTTAGATACTTCAAAAACAAAACTCTCAGATTTCAAGCCTCAAGTCCCAGTTTGAAAGTCTGACGGGTTGCAAGCATACCGCATCACAAAGAATGTGGATGGGAAGGGAAAAAAAAGTCTGGATTGTAGCTCCAAGCAACAATTGCCCTAATTTCATTACACCACACAGGAAGTCACACTTGTATGCTCTTGTAATTTTACACAATCCTTTTTTTTAAAATTACAATTTTTTTTCTGTTCTGATCCGTGTTTGTGTGTCTTACCCAGCGGGACTGGTCACTAATGAGGCTGATGAACAGGGGGGACAGTTTTGAGCGCCGCACCTCCGGAGAGGTGGAATTGGAGACCATCATGAAGCATTCAGCACAGGCTTTCCTGATGCCCCAGAGGCTGTCTGAGCACAGGTCGAAGAACTTGGGCATCTATGTTAAAATAAAGCACGTCAGTACAGCCTGAAAACCTGAACCATGAAGAGATTTGTGAACAGCACGGGTACAAAGAAACTACTGTCGTGCGAAGTGTACATAACACCATTTTTAACTACATGAATTATGAATTCATAAGGCACGTCTAAAGAAAAGCTTCAAGGAAATCATGCTAAACTTCCTACCTAATAGTGCAAAATTATATATGTAATGTATGAAAGAGGAGTATTAGGTGTCTTACCAGCAGTTTTTCTGTTGCCTCCTGACCCACAATAGAACAAAATTCTCCAAAATTGGCTGCACACACCTGTAATACATAAATCATACCAATGTCTTAATGATTATTACACAAGAGTAAAAGAACCAAAATAGCAATAAATAATGAATCATCTTATATGATTAGGCAAACGACAAAAAAAACAGTGTCTCCCTAAAGGAGTTTGAGTCCCACTACCACTAATAGGAACTCATACTGATTTGTATGTTTTATTTAGAGTGCAGCCTTCAGGCAGATTGCTTTATGGCAGAAAAACTAAAATGTGTCTTGTCATCATAAAGAGCTCAGGAGTCCTGACACAAGTAACTATAACAAGCTCCAAAAGTTATTTCCCCAAGTTAAACTACCTTTGCAGCTCTTAAATAATCTTCCCCAACTGGCAGCAGTTACACCAGAGAATTAAAATTCCACACAGAAAACAACAGCGTAGTGTAGACTAAGTTAATGCACATAACAGAATTAAGGCCAACTCCCCGAGTGATTGAATTTACACTAATGGAGCAGCAGAAGCACGATTAAATTTGTGCTGTCTCAGTTGTGACTTCAGCCTAAAACAGACCCACTCTCTGCTGAAAGTCATTTCAGAGTCTTCAGGTGGAGCTGATAAATGCTATGGAAGCTATTACCTTGCGCACTTGGAAGAGTCTAGCGTCACTGCACAGGTCACAGAAACGTGGCAGCAAAAGATGCTCCACTGTGTCTTTGCTCAACATGGTGACAACTTTACACATGATCTGTACAGAGAAACACAAGAACAGAGTTCAGTGCCGTCACAAGCTCTAAGTGTGTCTCATTTTCCTCAGTTATGGTGCACTTTATTGAAACTAGATGATGAAATGGACCGAGAGCCTTGCAGAGAAATAAAAAGTGCCACTGAGGTTGAAACAATTGGGGTATTAAGAGTATGTAGTGACGGAAGATGCCTGTGTGTATGTAAGAGAAGGTTTTAGGAGACTGAAACTGATTTGAGAAATATTGATTTGAATTAGGTAAAGTGAATTAGCGAACAGCAAACCAAACACACACACACACACACACACACACACACACCCCAAAAAAACCACTTAACTTTGTACCTTTAGATTACATTATATTGTACAATGATATTGCTGTATTCATTTACCAATTTTAGACTGTTTAGAAACTGGTCACAGTAAAGTAATAAAAAGGCATCCACTGAACCCTTCTGTCTGGACTGAATGTCACAGTTTTAACAGCAACGCCACCAACGATACCTGTAGTTTTAAAATGCATACCACAATTTTTATCTTTTAATGTTATAATTAACAATACAAAACAGGGTCCGAGCTGAATTTTAGTTACATAAAGGTTATTTTACCTAAAATAAACTCAGTTTAATTCTCAGTTTTTCTCCTGGTGGTCCACACCTCACTAGCAGTGGGTCTGCTCCCCACACTCTGAGAACCAATAAATTGCTTAAAAATATAGTGTTTTCTTACAGCGACTGCCTCGATTTTGTAGTCATCATCACTGCTGGGTTCTGTGAGGTCGAGCAGAACTGGACAAACTTTAGTCTCCATGTCGGCTTTAGAGATGAGGCCCTGCTCCAACAGAACGAGCAGTGCTGCCTGACTCGTCTTTCGCACCTTGAAAATATGAAGATCAGAGGTGAAAAAAAGAAGATTGATGTAATTATTACTAATGTATCAATATATGAATCTTGGCAATTACTTTATTTTTTTCTACTTCTATTGTTCGAGCAAGAGCAAGAGCAAAAAGTACAGCAACTGCTGTTTGCAATCACTTTTGTAAATTATTGTAAAGTCGGTGAGAAAACTGAGACCTACCTGGTTATTTGGATCAGTGAGATATCGGACAACAATTGGTACCAAGTATCTCGAGAAAGCGGCTGGAAAGTTGGGCCGACTCTCGTGCAAAAACATGGCGATGTTAGGAATCTGTTCCATCAGTTCAGCTCGCACTGTGGGCTCTGAGCACACGTTACAGTATTTAATCAACGGACCACAATAAAAACACAACATAGCAGAAACTGCAACCACAGCTACAAAAGACAAAAGGAAATACATCTACCTCCATCTTCTGACATTCTCGCAACTGTCTCCATGACACTGATAAAATCATTTTCATTGTCACTGAACTCTCGAAGCACATCAAGCAGGCCACGAGCCACGATTTGCCTAGAAAGCAACAGGAGCTTCAAGTTAGTGGACTGCCTGCCAATACCTACAAGTGTCAAAAGCACACAGCGTAACACACAGCACTGACAGAGCTGTCAAGTGCATTACACACGCGTGTGTTAGGAAATGACATGAGGGCTTACCCCAAAAGAGCTGAGCATGAAACGCATAAAGACAGGAATGTAAGGTGTTCGTGTGGAGACAACACCAGCATTTGAGGTTTGAGGAGACTCTGTGATTAATCTATTCAGAAAACCACAAACTGAAGACTTTAAACACACTGGGATTACTTTGGTTATTTGTCTACCCGACAGAAAGCATCACATTAGGTACCTCGCATTTATACACTCACAACAGAAAAACAGACTTTAAACTAAATATCCTTTAAACATATAAGAGAGGGAGATTACAATAATCACCCTACAGCCATGTTCAGACAGACAACCTCCATACAGGGCTCTACTTTAAGTCTTTGGCATTCCTTCACTGTAGAGTTAGTACAGGTATTAGTAAATACACAGGAATGCAGTCAGTCATCCAGACGACTATGGAGAAGAAAAAAAAAACCAAACAAACCCAAGCCTAGAGATGACTTACGCACATTAAAATGATACAGAAATGAAGGTCAGAAAACAATAGCCTATCCCTGTGCAACGTTGTGTCGTCAAAGCTATTAGGCAACCATTTCCCACTCAGAAAAGTTGATGAAAACTTTTTCAGGTATTGGCTACATTTCCTCATTAACTTTTCTACAAGAAGTGACATTTAACAGATGTTTCCTTGCTACCACGTTCCAGTAATTTACAGATGTTTCCTTGTTGATAAGGCCCACAAGATTTGGTCTAATGCTATCAGCACACATTGTCATCATGAGGATATGTATACAGTTTTGCAAAAGCTCCTGTTCACATTAACCATTAAAACTATCACAAAATGGATCCTTGGTCAAAATCAGAAAAACAAAAGAAACATTACTTTATATCAAATACAGGACATAAAACACTATTATAATTTTCATGAAACAAACACACATGAGATTTAACTGAGAAAAAAATAAGCTTAGTGTGGATGAAAGTCCAGATCTTAAGAAAAAATATACATTATTGTGGACATGGCTCTGGACAGAAAGGAAACAGTAGCTAAATTGGAGCAATTTTTTTTCATTGCTTTCAAACTTAGCTCATTTCATTGACCTCCAAATGCCAACAACCAACAGCTGCAGTAGCTGTAGAGAATTATAACGAAGTGGGATCTGAGTTCTGGTCAAAGCCAGCTTTGCCAGCAGTTTTCAGTCATAAAATATTTACTGCTCAGTGTTTACGTCGCAGAATATGGACAACTTATCCTCACGTTATTTATTTTTTTTCTTTTTCTTGGAGTGTTGGGTGAATAGCCCGACCACTTACCTGTTGAAGACGTTCTCGCTGAAAGCATACTTCTCTAGCCTCCCGAGAGGAGTTAGGTTATCTTGTCCTGCATCGAGGAAGGCTGTGATGCGGATACTGTCGCACTCTGTACCATAGTCATCAAATCCAACTGTGGGAGCGACATAAAGATGATTTTATATCCACATACTGGATCAGTATCTGAATGCCTTAAAAAAAAACAAAGCACCTAAATGACAGCCAACAGGTAAAACAGTAGTCACAGTGCCATGCTGAAGATGCTGAATCAGGCTAAGAGGCAGGAAAGATGAACCTCTACTGAGTGAATAAAGCCTAATGCAGACTAAAAGGATGGTTAACCTATATAACTGCTATTAGTTGCATGAAACATTGTGGAGAGGTTTACATAACAATGCACTTCCATCTAACGCCCTGTTGAACACAAACCTATCCTATTGTTTAATGTGGTTTTATTGGAATACTTACAATCATCCAGATCATCATGGCCATCTTCAAAGTATAAAGATAGACCTGCAATAACAAGACAGTTAGTGAGGTAGGGATCCATGGTGGAAAACCATCACTTAATGACACCCTCTCTACAAAATGAAAGGAGCACTGAATGAAACATTTACAGTCAGCCAATTACTAAGAGGGGGCAAAGTCTCCTTGCAAACAGACTGGCCATAAATCACATTGGTCCCACTGATGTCGTCACTCTGTAAAAGCAAAACTTAATGCATTCAAGTGATATTGTCACTGCTGTGGCCTGCAGGATAAGCAAACCCAATCAATACTTATCACAGTGATTAGGGAAGGGAGCTGAGATCCGACTCCAGTTAATAACCTGGTACCAAACTGTGCAGTCCGACACAACCATGTTCAGACAGATACAGAGGTAGTAAAACTGTTGCTTTGATACTGAAAAGCAGTGTGGGCATACTTGCTTCCACCAGAAAAAACTGAACAGGAAGAAGAATCAATTAAAGAATTTGTATCAGTAAAATATGATCAATATCCAGCCCTAATTTTCTTGATCGAAGAATAATTGACAATGTCACTGATTTATTGCTTTATTGCACAGTGTTCCTTTAATTAATAGGCTGTAATGGTCAAGTGCACATCCATAAAACCACAAATGAAATGTAGGTGATTATCATGATCTCAGTACACTCTATTGCCAGTTTGGTACTATTACACTGTGCTCTATTAAGCGCTAATATGTTTGTTTTTCTGCCCATCCTCACTGATGAAAATGCATTCAGCAAAACAACCGTCTATTATAATGCATACAGTATAACAGTACTACAAACGTCAGCCTTCATCCTCCAAAGTGCACACAAGGTTTGATCTTCCGAAAATATACATTATATCCTTGGTTATGACAAAACATAAGGTTATATTAGACAGCATTTGCTTTAGCTAGGTGTACCTAATAAACTGAGAATTTATCCCTCATCGCACATTCACTTGCAAAAGCTAACAGTAGCACACTTTCCAGTGTGGTGGACTTTCATATTGCATGACTATGCATGGTCTCTTACAGACAAATGCCACTTTATCCATTACCTGATTTAATCCTTTACTTTCAGCATGTGTTTTGTTTCAATACACTTAACAGTTATCATTCAAATTTGCTGTATATACACAGAATATAACTTTTGCTCATAAGTGTTTCATTTTGCACAAAGTACTTAGACATCATATGGTCTTAATGAATGACTGCCACATCAGTTGATTTAACTTTACACTATCAAGCATGAAACATGGAATCAAATGATGTATTCATGTTCAGTTGCTAAGTAATCTGCAAAATGCAATGCTGGAACTATAATAAACAATAACCCTATATATTTTTTATACATATAACTTTAGTTACTGTGTACATATATCTTCTTCCAGCTGCTCCCTTTAGGGGTCGCTACCTGGATCATCTGCCTTTATCTCACCCTATCCCTAGCACACTCTTCTGTCACACCAGCCCTATGCATGTCCTCTCACTACATCCATGAACTTTCTCTGCAGTCTCCCTCTTTCCCTCCTGCCTGGTAACTCCATCTTCAACATCCTTTGTCCAATATATCCACTATCCCTCCTCTGCACATGTCCAAACCATCTCAGCCTTGCCTCTCTGTGTCTCCAAATCGCTCAACCTGAGCTGTTCCTCTGATATTTCTAATCCTGTCCCTCCCAACGAAAATATTAACATCTTCAACTCTGCAGCCTCCACATACATACATACAACAGATATATCATCTAAATTTTTTACTCTCAAAAAGTCGAATGCTATATTAGTTCGGATTTAATCGTTAATAACCCCTTCAAGATTTAGCCCATAGTCTGTTGTCTAAAATGAAACAAAAAGAATGTGGATTTCTAGTCCAAATGGTTGAATGTTATATTTCCGATTTGGCGTCCCATTATCATACAGCCCTACGCCAAATGTATATATATTTTTTAAGAATTAGCACCTCTTCAGTAACAAATTTGTGAGTGAATGCGTTATCTACTACAAGAAGACTTCCTCTCACTATTTATTTCCAATACCACATAGCCCTAGACATAGGACAATAGCAGGGAGGGGGGAGGTAGTCAAAGGAAGAGACCAGAAATAAGTCACAGGAGGAGAAGCGAGTGTTTACAGCTGGGCAAGCAAGGGAATGTGCTCTAAATATAATACAACTCCTACCACGAAACGACACATTAAATGCTGTGATTCATGAGTAGAATAAATAACGTTATAATGTGTTTCACAGCACCCCAAAAAGCACGCTGGCAAAGAGCAACATACCCCCTTTGTTATGGTGTAAAGGAGGATTTGGTCAGCTTATGGCTGAACATGACTTTAGCAACTCGGCTAACGTTGGCTAGGTCAACTCGCTAGCGTTTGCTATCACAACAAATCGATAATAATCGTGGGTGATAGTGTCCGGCTACCAAGGCCTGAAGTGATTTAAAAATAATCTACACGTTCTGAGCAGATAAATGATTCAATTTAGTCCCACAGTCACCCATTTCGGTACCCCATAAGGGGCTTTCGTAAGCTAGCTGGCTAAATGTGCTAAATTTGCTAACGCGGCTTGTCCAGCCCTTTCGCTTGAATTAGCTCCGACTTCGTCTGGGAGTACTACACGGGCAGTAAAGTAGAAGCCGCTATTTAAACACTGCAAATGTGAACACCACAATAACGTTTGAGGAGTACCAACAAAGCGCCAAAGTATATAAGAAAACACGGTTTAAAAAGTGCCATTACCTGCCATCTTGAGTGTCGGCTCGGCTCTGCGGGCTGCCGTCCCGTGTGGGCTGTCACCGCCGCACAGCTGTCACTCAAACACAGAGGCTAACTACTTCCTGAAAGTACTTCCTGAAGCTGCTTTTCACTGGTCAATTATCTATTAAACAACTATTCCCCAGAACCGTTTCTCAACACGGGCACAAACTCGACATAACTGGGATTAAACAGAGCCGGTGGGGGGCTTTGTGTATCTCCAAACAAAAAAAGAAAAACCGAAGCAGTCACGTGACCACACGCCGTATTTCAAGATGGAGACTGAGCGATGTGGTGGGTTCACGGTTAGCTAACTAGCTGTTTATAATAATTACAACATGGGAAATACGGCGAACCGGAACCGGGCGTTTTAACGTTTACAGCGAGAGTTGTTACCCAACCTGAGATGTGTGCATGTCAGCTTTTGACCACGATGTTGTAAAGTTGTTTGTAAACAAAGAACACCTGAAGAATATTCAAGATTAAAAAGGCAACCAGAGGAGAAAACAGTCAATGATCTTCATCTCAAACTCGATGTGAGAGAGGAGATCAATATGGCTCTGAGAGAGTTAAAAGTCTGTCTCTTGGGGGTGAGTAAGCATCGATATTTTTTTATCTGACTGCATATATTCACTGTACATCTGACAACTCAAGCATTAATGGAGCTGTCCTGCTCTTCTTACACATACCACATATCTATACTTCTCTAATGGACAGAGCTGTTTTACCTGCGTTGATAATCTGTGATCAAGTGGGTGGCAGTGCATTATATTCTCAAATAACCATAGTGATATTTCACCACCCTCAGTGTTTAAAAAGGTCTGTGCCACTGACAGCACTCGGGCTTATCTACAAAATAAATTACACTCAGCAGCTGATAAGGCATCAATCACTTTATCAACATCCCTTTAATATTGCATTATCTATATTATCCACTGCTGGAGGAACATCCTCAGGACTTCTCTTCTCTGTCATCCTCTTATAGGATTACATCAGAGCTGACACTATTAGTCAATCTATTAGACAACCTGTTGCTATTTTAAAAATAGATCAGGTCACTTTAAAGCAAAATCTCAACCAACAATGTCAGTGTGAATTTAATATCTTTGGGTTCTGATCCTTGTGAGGCAAAACAAGAAATTTGCAGCTGTCACATGGGCCTCTGGGAAACTATGTCAGGCATAATTTAACTAATTTGTGATGTTGAGGAGGATTTTGCTGGCACAGTTTGTGTCCAGTAGTGTCTTTTGGGTGATGTGATCACCTTTATCCTGTAATGAAACATTTCTACACTGACAGTAGCTTCTTCCAGGAAACAAGGCTCTCATCCATAGGTCATGAGGGCGCTCTGAGTGGTTTGGTCAGTATGAAAATGATGTGTGAAACAGTCATGTTTTAATCAGATTTTGGACTGACTGGTCAGACAGGCTCTCCACCACCATCATCAGATATCTTATGGAAGATTAGTGTTTATATTTTCAGTAGAGTTCAGTGAATCGATTCCAAGGTGCACTGAAGCTGCTCTGCAGGCATATGCGTATTCAACAGCTTGCTAAGACACTTTATGTTGGTTTTTCCTTCAATTTGACACACATCTGTAACTATATTAAGGTAACATTAGTGGTCACTGCTGCATTCAAACAGGCCCAGTAAGAAAATTCATGCATGTCTATATGCATACCCC
>VUQI01028856.1:0-10434 GCA_015106735.1 Paratilapia polleni | reverse complement strand
TGTTTGGAGTTTTTTTTTTTTTTTTTTATTATGAACCTGTTTTTATTTACTATAACATCATGTCAGGATACCTGGTGCTCAAAGACCTGGGCTTCAAGATCGAGCGCTACATTGCTTCAGAGATCTGCGACGATTCAATCGCTGTAGGGATGGTCAAGCATGAGGGAAAGATTGAATATGTCAACGATGTTCGCACCATTACAAGGAAACATGTGAGTACAAACCAGAGAAACACTTGAACACTTTGAATTCATTTTTAACACCTTTAGCCTTTTAGGTTCTGTAACTACAATGGTTGTATTAATCTCAGTGAGTTTGTGTCGGACTGAAGTGTGAACTGAACTGAAGCTGTTTATGCGTGTGTTAAAGCTGGCTGAATGGGGCCCTTTTGATCTTCTGATTGGAGGCAGTCCCTGTAACGACCTGTCCATGGTGAACCCTCTTCGAAAAGGATTATTTGGTATGCAGCTTCTAAACTTCTATAGGCGAAAACAAGGTCACTTGAGGTTGAATTATGATCTTTTTAAATGAATCTGTCTCCCTGTTTGTCTGTGTTTGCCCTGCAGAGGGCACTGGAAGGCTCTTTTTTGAGTTCTACCGCATACTGACCTTGTTGAGGCCGAGAGAGGATGACAACCGTCCGTTTTTCTGGTTGTTTGAGAACGTGGTTTTCATGAGCGCCAACGACAAATCGGATATCTGCAGATTCCTAGAGGTGATTTAAAATTCTTTTGCTGAGAGATGCTGTCAGCCCGATAGCAGGTCACAGACTACATTTATTTAATGCTTAGCATAAATATATTCTTTCTTTCTTGCAGTGTAATCCAGTTCTTATCGATGCAGTGAAAGTCAGTCCCGCTCACAGAGCACGCTACTTTTGGGGAAACCTACCTGGCATGAACAGGTACATACTAATACAATCATATTACTTCTCTGTAATGAAAGACTGTTTAAAAACTCTGTTTACAAGATTCCTGCAGATCCTTAAAAAGATCTAAAAGGGATTTAATTTATTAATATAAGAATAAGCCCTTACTTTGTTTTAAAATCAAGGCTAAATATGGGAAATCTGGTTATCTGGATCTTTTTTTTTTTTTTCCCCTGACATTGCAATATGAAGTCTCACATTATGGTAGCTTACCACTGTGATGGAGAAGTTTAATTTAGCTGTTCAACCAAGATTTTTCAGCATGACTGAAACCAGTACTGCAAATGTATACGAGACACGGCGTCTCAAACGTCACACGATGGTAATCAAGGCAGTAAATTCCAGTTAAAGCAGTTCTGACAAGCTACCCTACTTATATTAGCTCATTGCAGATGATAACAAGTACTCCTGTCTGGGATTTCTTTTAGACCTCTCGCTACATCTCTAGATGACAAGGTGACTCTGCAGGGTTGTTTGGAAGCTGGACGCCAGGCAAAGGTCAAAGTTTTTTTTATTTATTTATTTATATTGGTCATGTTTGCATAATGTTTTAGTTTAATAGTGTAGGAACACTTTAATATTTAGTTTTTTGTAGAGGCATCTGTGTAACCAGAGGTTTTGTTATTTTGTGTGAAACACGGATTGTTAGTATGACATTTCTCCCTGCAGTTTGACAAAGTCCGCACTATCACGACAAAGTCTAACTCCATAAGGCAGGGGAAGATGGGGCCGCTGCCCGTCTCCATGAATGGCAAAGAAGACTACCTGTGGTGCACTGAAATGGAACAGTAAGCATAATAAATTATTTACTGATTTGTTCCCAGGCTGATATTATCATTGTCCATATATTGTGACTTACTGGGAACTATTTGACTATTCCTTTGAGATCAGCTGTGTCATCTGATTGTATCTGGTTGAGTACAGGCCTAAACACTTTCTGAAAGCAGAACAATATAAACCAGCACAAAACGGTGAAGAACAGTGGCTCTACACATCTGATGAGAGACGGGTCTTCACATTTAGCCTCATGTGGGTGCAGCTGCTGCTATTAGTAGACGCTGGAGCCTTTATACAGTGATTATTTGACCAAACATAATATGCCAATTCTATCCTGACAGGTAGTGTGATCCTCCTGCTGCCAAAGCTAGATTAATCCTGAAAGGCTGTTGGTGTAGCAGAGCAATTGTCTGACAGGGAGAATTTGGTTGGAAGAGAGCATATCGCCACCCAGTCAACCTGGAAACTACGGCCCTGTTTCAGTTTGTTCCTTTTCACTGTTAACTGGAAAAGGTCACAGGTCAGCTCATATTAACTGGAAATGGATTCAGCTGTGGGTTTTTGCACAGGCCGGCCTGAAGTCGCCCCGTCAAGTGGCTGATATGGGCTGCATAGTGTATAGTTGTTTGCATATCACAGGAATCAAACCAGTGTTTGCATTCTGCAAAATAATAAAAGTTGCACATTAAAAGCTAAACAAAACAAAGTATTTTCTTCTCTTTTTAATCCTTATCTGCTTTTCCAGCTTCTAACATTAGGCCTCTGGTAAAACCAAATGGGGGAAAATGTGCACATCATCAGAAATCTCATCTGAATTTTTAACATTATGGCCTTTTGTTAACAACCTTAAAAGGTTTAAGGAAAATACTGACCAGTACTTTGATAGATTTGATTGAGTATACACAACATAACATTTTCCTTTTTTAGGGTCTTTGGTTTCCCCAAACACTACACTGACGTGAACAACATGGGCCGGATGCAAAGGCAGAAAGTCCTGGGTCGCTCCTGGAGTGTGCCAGTGATTCGTCACCTCTTTGCCCCTCTGAAGGATTATTTTGAATGTGAATCCTCTGATGCAAAGTGAATTCTCACATCAGAGCTGCAGCGGTAAACCGGATGCCTTATCCTGCCCTGCCTTCCTCGGTAGTTTAAACTCTCTGGTCTCTCTCTGGAGGACCTAACGTAGTTCTCACTTTTAGAAATGTTTTGCTCATGAACTCCTTTTTTGTTTTATTCTGTGATTCTCTGTCATCCATGATCCTCCATCACCAGCAGGCACAGACACTTTTCAGTTTCTTTTAAGAAATGATGTTGCTGTGATCAAACAATAATGTCACTCAGAAAATGGGCCTGCATCATGAAGTGAGGTGAGATGGTTAGCAAAGGCATCTTTGGGCTCCATTATTCAACTTTGTGAAAAAATGGGCATTTTTATGGATCAGTGGAGTCACTCTGGCTACCTTTAATCATGTTAAGACATACCACACTCAAATGAAAAGGAGATCATACCTGCATATTAAATCCACACACTGTTTTTAATTATATTTTTAGTTAAATATGACTGCAACATTTTTGTCAGACAGGCTACAGTCAGTTTTGTTTTTGTTTTTACCCTGTATAATGTGAAAGGATGCGCTGGAAGCAGAAGAGTTTCTGATTGCTTCAGTGTTCCTGTTCTGGTTCGGTGTCAGTGACCTCAAACTGATAACACGCACAGTTAGCAGCAACTTCATAACCACAGTGAAGCATTCCCTCTGGACCGCCAGCAGAGCCAAAACAGAGTAAATACTGCACTTAGATTCATCAGGTGATCATAAACACCACTCTATATCAATGCTAATGGTGCTGTGTAATTGTTGGATCATATTTTAAAGGCATGTCGGTCTTCTGTTACCAACTTTTCTTTTTCTGGCCTTAAGTGGGCAGAAATCAGTCACTGCAGGATTAATTGATTAATTTCAACTGTTTTACTTAAAATATTTTTAAATGTGTAAACGCTTCGTAGCAGTTTGTTGATCATAAGGGGGGAAAAAAATGCTCTAAAATGTCCGTATTCCTCTCCTGAGCTCAGTTCCAGGTCCCAGAGAGCCGCTGAGCTCACTTCGTGATGCAGGCCTCATCTCTCTACCTCAACATTGGTCTAAATCTCAGTTACAGGTTTTTGGTGCTAATTTATGAATACAAACCATTATTACTTTCTTCCTACATGATCTGTCTTTCATATTGTTTTTTTTTTTTTTTTTTTTTTTTTTTTTTATTTTTTTTGTGTTTTTTTTTTTTTTTTTTTTTTTTTTTTTTTTTTTTTTTTTTTTTTTTTTTTTTTTTTTTTTTTTGGTTTTTTTTTTTTTTGTGTTTTTTTTTTTTTCATATCTTTTTTGTCCTCTTTAACATCTTGATGATGAAGCGATGGGCCAGATACTATGACTGGAAAGGCCTACGGTAATTTAAATCAGTGTTAAAATCAAAATATTCATTGAAAAACCTTCATTTTTAACACCGAGTAAATAATCCATAAACCTAAATCCCAGCTCATGAGAGACCATTTGGTCTTTGTAAGTAAAGCAACACAGCAACACACATAGTGCTCTCAGCTGACAGTCCTGCTATAGTGAGTCACAGGCGGCTAATGTTATTTTCCTTTTTTCTACTAGGCCTAGCTCAAGCACGTCAAACTCAGCACCTGAAAACCAGGCAAACAGCTCAGTAGCAAATGGGGACTGACTGAGTAACAACAGCAAACCATATGTTTTCTGTCCACCGTGGCTGATACCTCTCTTTCTCCACCTTTTAACACACACATGCTCAAATGCAATGCACTCTAAAGGTTTGACTCAGTGTGTACGTACTGTATGTGTAGCCTATGTGTCATGTCAACCATTTAGCTAGTAGAACACATACTGTAGTAGCTAATGTGAACTTGATAGATGGTGTTTGCTTTGGAAAATGTACAGTTTCCATTCACACCTTCACAATAACCCAGGCCTGAGTCTATAAGTATATGCATGTGTTTCCACAAACTGACAGGTGGTGAAAGGCCATGCAGTGCTGCCTTGGGGACACATACAAAAAACACAGTACTTAGGTAAGCTGAACACACACAGCTGTGCTTCTAATCATCTGAGTTACCGCACAAGTGCAAATGGAAGCCCCACACACGTCACACGGGGTCTCTGTTTACAACTAGCTTTAACTTAAAATTGAAGCTTCCGTAAATGGTAAAATTCAATGCTTGGTTAAGAAATACAGAAAAACACCCCTAAAAGAATTCATACAGAAAATTCCTTCATTTTAAAACAGTACATTGTACTGTATTTTTACTGGGTTTTTTTTTTTTCTTTTTAGTTTATCTCTCTGTACATAAAATTTTCACCTATATGACATACTCAACAGGAAATCTTACAGCAGAAGAACTCTAAGGGCACAATACATATGAGAGAGTTAATTTGAAAGGTAATGTCTTCTAGCCTCTGAAACTATCTAAACTATTGTTTAGAATGTGCCTAAAATACAACCAAATCTTAACCCTACCTCTAGGTGACCTGGTGAATGTTAAAGCTGCTGTTTAAAAAAAAAAAAAAGTAGATTGGGTCAAAATTATCACAAATGTAAATTTATGTAAAGCCATGTCTTAATTTGGCAAATTTTGATTTTTTATCAATTTGCTTAGGCATTTGTTTAAGCTTGCTACTCTATTTGAGTTTAATTACTACGATCTCCATGTGATTTGATTTAATTACATTCATTTACTGTGCTTCTTTGGTACTTCTTTACATTTTTCTGTCTAATATTGTAGGGTCTTTACCCTAAAAATATAAAGCGCCTTGATAAGCTTATGGAATTGCAGCTGGTTGCAGGTTTAGTTCATAGTATCATTCCCTTTGATATTGCTTTAATGAAGACGTTTATGAAGATGAAGGACTTGAGGCTGCTGATGATGAGGAATTTGATTTTTGCTGTTCATAAATCAAATTATATAAAAACAGAACCCAGGGTAGAACACTAGTTCACTCACACCCACATTCACACAGATAGGAGAGAGAGAGCAGGGCAGGTGCTCCACCTGGAGGGGAGCAGGGACCATGACGAGTAGCAGTTGATACTTATATTGTGAAGAGTTGAAAAAAACTAAATAGGAGGCTTTTATTTTGAAATTTCCATAGAACTACTAAGTCTGATTATCATCCAGTAAGTAAGTGGAGGCTTTTATTTTCAAAAAGTTAGAGTTTAAAGAATCTTGTTCAATTCCTATAACTATCTGGAGGCTTTTATTTTTAAAATGAGACATAGCTGTGATCAAACAAATAACTTCTTATATCTAAAGACTTGATTTTGCTCTGAAGACACATCAGAAGTTTCCATCAATCAGAGAGAGAGAAATGAGATTCAAATCCACAAATCAGATGATGAAATTCAAATGAATCAGCAGCAGCAGTTAATCCAACAACTCCTGTCAAACTCCTCAGAAAAGGGATTTAAATGTAACAGAGCTGCCATGGAGCGACCATGTGACCTTCCCAAACTAGTAACTCCAGACTGAGAGATACAGAGAGACAGAGAGATAAACAGGTTCAAATAGATAAAAACATGTCTTGTTCAATTATTATGGAATCTATGGAGCAGTTAGATGGCACTCCTCTCACTAAAATGCCTACAGATCAAAAAGTGTACATCTGTTGGCTTTGAGGAAGGCATAGCTTGAAAGAAGACATTTTTTCCTATGTGGTAAAATGATGGCTGTAAATCATAGACAGTAAAAAAAGATGGACGTAGCTTCCTGGTCGGAAAAATGAAGCCAATGCAGAAGTGCCTAAAAAAAAAAAACCTGCATTCTATCTGAAGGTCACCAGATGGCGATAGCTGTGGTTGCAAAAAGACTTCTGGTCCTATAGAAGTCTATGGGAAAAAGGCTTTCTTTTTTTTTACCTCTATAAACACTTTGCTGCTGAATTCACAGTTTTAGCCACTTATTTTGAGTCAAACTGGATAAAAATGTTGTGTATTTTGTAAATCATGGTCATATCATGTTTCAAACAGGAGGATTGGCCCTGTTATTTTCTGCTCGCTCATTGGATTATGACTCATCAATCACAAGCCATTAGCCAATGAGCAAGCAGTTTCACAGTCAAACGCTCATCTTGAGGCTTCAAAACAGGAGTTCCGAAACCAACGGGTGGCGTCATGGAAGCTACGTCCATCTTTTTTATTGTCTGTGGGGTAAATGGAAAATTGTGGGCTCTCTGGCAAGTTGAAGAAAAATTTTTCATAAGAATTATTCTGCTTCTCCGACTCTGTCAGTTAATTAGTCCACTCTAGCCCCTCTCATTCTCTTGAATGGGGAGAGCTTTTGGAGATTTTTTTTGGTGACAAATTATTAAATAATTGGAAAACATATGCCTGAAAAAAGTAATAGCAATTGTCTCACTTCCAAGCCGCTCAATTTGGTGCGACAGTGGTGTCTCTATGACAAATGATGATGGAGGAGATACACACTGAGGGGTGAAAATAATAACAAAGAATTTACCCAAGCGTAACATATGCTGGGATTGTTTGCTCTGCAACAGTCCCACCAATAAGGAATTTAGCAGTCAACAACATATTCAATTCAATTTCAATTCAATTTTATTTGTACAGGGCCAAATCACAATAACAGTCGCCTCAAGGCGCTTTAAAGTGGGATGTGTTGCTTTGCAACAGTCTCACCAATAAATCACATGGGTATCACCTGGTGTCACAGTGCATATTTACAATGTGTTATTAAAGCATTGTAATTAGTATAATTCACAGCTGGAGAATGACCTTGTCAGTGCTCTCTGGTGGACAAACTACAGAAGGTCACAAAAAAGCTAAACTAATGGATAAATGGTTGAAATAGCAACATTTTTGATGAATGGTCGATGTTGGTTTATGAACAGGGCTCGCCAAACAGTAAACTCAAGCATCTTCTCCATATCTCATAGATGAATAATCAATCTACATCATATATATTTGGCAGAATCAAAAAACTTTAATAATCCCAGTATGGGATTATGCCATTGTTAAATGAGTCAACATTGCTCATCAAAACTGTTAAATTAGGTGGAAGAATAGATAGTGGTGATGTAAGTGACTATGCTGACCACACATGAAGTCACACGAACCTTCTCAGTCAACTGCAACAATGTATTTATTTCAGCTGTGGCCAAGCATAACTGAAACATATCAACGTCTTTATAAAAAGCTGATATCTGCTTCATGTATGAGTCTAATTCAGAATCACACACAGTCCATACACACCCATTCCAAGGCAGACATCTGTAAAGCTGTGTAATAAATAAAATTAAACAGCATCTGGTTAGGCAGCGACAGGCCCAATGGAAAACAATAACGCTGACTTTATCATGGTCTCTTACTACATAGAACATGACAACGGAGCTTTGTGCTGCAGCTGGGAGCCAGTTGGCCAGTGAGTGACGGATGGAGTCTCAGGCCTCAAGGTTTTTACTGTAGGTCTGACTGCAAACAAGAGGCTCTCTCTTCCAGACTGCTGGTCAGTGAGCTGCTGCTGTGGGCAGATGTCATTACTACTGTTTCTTGGGAGTTTCAATTAAGTGAAAAATACTAAGTACTCACTCGCATATTTATTTGTTGCCATTCAAATTACACTGAATTAGCTGTTAGTAGTAGTAGTTTTGAATGTAAAGACAAATATTAATGTATTATTTTGATACGAAGAAATCTTAAAATTGTGGTTATTCTGAAGTTTTGAAGCAGCATTTTTTGTCTGCATTTATTTTGCTTTCTGGTTTGTTTGTTTGTCCCGCTGAGAGTTCATATAATTTTGTAAAACTTAAAATGTTGTCCAAAACTATCAGTGTGTCTCAGTTTGGTTACTTTGGTTAGTACACTTTTATGTAGTGTACTATGAACAGTATCAGGGCTGGACTGGTAATCTGGCATACCGAGCATTTGCCCAGTGGGCTGATAGGTCAATATAATTTTTTTTTTCTTTGTAGATACACTACGGGCTGGCTTGAAGGGCCACTGCGCACCGGCCCTACAAGCACTGACAGCAGCCCATTTGTTCATTTTCATTACTGACACTGGATTGCCCAATCAAATCTTTTAACGAACCGGCTCCTCCCCTACCTTCCCTGTGCGCTCATGCACCTGTAGACCAGAGTTTAGTGTGGAAGAAGTGGCTGATGGACAAACATAAGCAAAAAGGTGGAGCTAAAAAGCTAAGAGAGAAAAAAAAAAGAAACTAGAAATAGATGCAGCAAAATGTGTCAAATTAATCGACATGTTAGCTGTCGGGGCTGCTGCTGCACCTGTTTTGACCGATCATGGTGGGCCGCCTGGACCAAAAATGCCAGGGCTGATTTTTTTATCTTAGTCCAGACCTGAACACTATGTACTTATTTGTGTTGTGCATGAATTTGGATGAGGTAGGGTTGGCCCAAATCAAACTAGGCAAGTTGCACAATTACCGAAAAATACTTGCAAAGTTTGACTATGATTGTCACTCTAGCCTCTGAATTTTGTGAACATTTGCAACATGTTAAACCTTTGACTAAATTATTCTACAGTGAAAGACAGTTTAATCATCACATGTAATTTAATGCCTGAAAAAGATCTGCCAGCCAGCTTGGCATCTACGGTGACAACATTTTTTTTACTACTGCTGAAAACTGGTAGTCCTTCCATTTCCACTGAGACAATAATTCTGTCAGGGAGTTTAGCTAAATCGCTGGCTACTCTGTTCACGAATACCACCAGCCTGTTAAGTCTGCATGCTAAACTTATGTGGTGATGGTACTAGAGTAGTTATACATTTGGCCAGATTGTTCATAGGAGGGGAAAGATACCCAGATTACAAAATACAAAAATTGGACTGACCAACAAAACCTACCTGAATACTGAGTTTGCAAGGTATGGTTAGAGGGGTATCTGCAG
Source organism: Paratilapia polleni (assembly GCA_015106735.1). Lineage (NCBI taxonomy): Eukaryota > Metazoa > Chordata > Actinopteri > Cichliformes > Cichlidae > Paratilapia > Paratilapia polleni. Next base: position 797 of record VUQI01028856.1, on the reverse strand, counting down.
AAACTCACCAGGACTATACCAGTCATAGTCACATACAGATGTACAATTTGACAGAAATTCTAAGAAAAATCATGCAAAAAACAGGTGGAATAGGAAATATATGTTGTACTAAAAATGGATTTTTAGGTGTAGTTTACTTACACTGAAGTTTAAGTAACAAAATAAAACCTGTATAGAGTACTTAATATCTTAAGTCAGATGTACTCTTGACTTAGTAAAGTCTACTCAGAATTACTATTTTAAACAACTAATGTGGAAGTTCCTGCAACATAGAATTTCTTAGTGTTATTTACTTGCACAGGACTTTAATTTACTTGTTAAAACCATGCATACTGATTGCCTTAAAAAAAAGCAAGTGTTACTCGTGTTATTCAAGTGCTCCAGAAATCCATAGATGAATAAAAAACAGGTCCATTATCCTTAAACAGTCACATACAGCTCTGGAAAAAATTAAGAGACCACTGCAAAATTATCAGTTTCTCTGATTTTGCTATTTATAGGTATATGTTTGAGTAAAATGAACATTTTTGTTTTATTCTATAAACTTCTGACAACATAACTCCCAAATTCCAAATACAAATATTTTCATTTAGAGCATTTATTTGCAGAAAATGAAAAATGGTCAAAATACCAAAAAAGGTCCAGTGTTTTCAGACCTCAAATAATGCAAAATATTTGGTGGAATAACCCTGATTTGCAATCACAGCTTTCATGCGTCTTGGCGTGCTCTCCACCAGTCTTTCACATTGCTGTTGGGTGACTTTATGCCATTCCTGGCGCAAGAATTCAAGCAGCTC
>VUQI01028855.1:0-12863 GCA_015106735.1 Paratilapia polleni | reverse complement strand
TTATACACCATTTGCATTTAATCATTAGCTATTATTAACCCTGTCTCTCTCCTATAGGTGTGCCTTTTTGTCCTGTCTCCCTCTGCTCTCTTCTGTTTCCCCTCATCCCCAACCGGTCGCGGCAGATGGCTGCCCCTCCCTGAGCCTGGTTCTGCCGGAGGTTTCTTCCTGTTAAAAGGGAGTTTTTCCTTCCCACTGTTGCCAAGTGCTTGCTCATAGGGGGTCGTCTGATTGTTGGGGTTTCCTGTCTTTTCTGTCTAATATTGTAGGGTCTTTACCCTAAAATATAAAGCGCCTTGAGGCGACTGTTGTTGTGATTTGGCGCTGTACAAATAAAATTGAATTGAAAATTGAATTGAATGGACAAGCCAAATGCCTTCTGGAGAGAAGTTTTATAGTCAGACGAAACAAAGATTGAGCTATTTGGCCACAATGACAAGAGGTATGTTTGAATGAGTAAAGGTAAGGCTTTTAAACCTAAGAACACAGTGCCAACTAACACCACCTTGCTGAAGCATGGTTTAGTATCATCCTCTGGGGCTTTTTTGCTGCTAGTGGCTTTGGTACATTGCACAAAGCAGATAGAGTAATAAAGAAGGACTACCTCCAAATTCTTCAACTTTACCTCAAATCAACAGTTGGACTGTTGAAACTTGAAAAAAAAAAATAAAATCCACTTTGATAAGCAGCTATCAAACCCCCCCTTTCCAGAAAGGGCTGTGTCAAAAGCTGGGGCTGGAAGACCTGAGCCTTTCACAAACAAATGTGACAATTAAAGTTTATCAATTTGTGTTCTACTGAAGTCAAAAAAGACACACAAAAAGTAAATAAATCACTGGAGAAGAGCTGAGTCAAAATAGTGTATTGAATAGAAAGGTCAATAAATTTAGAGCAAAAGCAAAAAGCCCCCTGGGGTGTTCAGTTATAGCATATTGATTCAAAGACAAGAAAAACCTGAATGCTCACACACACACACACACACACAGGGATCTTTCTAACTCATATAGAGAGGAGCTGTTGCCCCCTCCTTTACCACCCAACTGCTTGTTGATAAAAACCAATAGCTGATAAACATTTGATTAAAATAGTATGATCAACAGTATCAAATGCCTTTGAAAAGTCAATAAAAAGGGACAAACAACATTGCTTTTTATCAAGTGCTTCAATTATATCATTTATGACCTTCATAGCAGCAGTAATAGTACTGTGATTTTTATGAAAACCTGACTGAAAAGGAGACAAGATAGAGTTACTGGTCAGAAATTCTTTGACTTCTTCACTGATCAGAGATTCAAGAACCTTTACCAGAATTGAGAGTTTAGAGACCAGTCTGTAATTGTTTAAAATACTATGATCACCTCCTTTTAATAGGGGAGTAACAAGGGCAGATTTCCAATCCAAGGGAATTTCATTCGTAATCAAGGTAAGGTTAAAAATGTGACACAGTGGTCCCGCTATAATTTCAGATGCTAGCTTTAAGAAAAAGGGCCTCAAATTATCTGAGCCTGCTGGTTTCGAAGGATTAAGTTCCTTTAGAGCCCTCATCACCTCTGTTGTGGTAAAGGAAGTAAAATTAAAAACCTGAGTATTGTTAGTGGTTCTTTCAGGAGATGATGGTACTTCAGTGGAGCTGTAAGACATATAAAAAAAACCAGAGGAAATAAAATGATTATTAAAATAATTTAATATTTCCCTTCTATCACTCACTCTGCAACCATCAACAAGTATACTAGGAGGAAAAATAACTAGATTACAATGAGCAGACAATGATTTGATGGTCATCCAAAACTTCTTTGGATTTTTAATGCTTTCTCTTGTTGTAGCAAAATGAAATTCTGATTTTACTTTCTGGAGAACAGAAGTAAATTTATTTCTCATTTGTCTAAAATTCAACCAATCTTCTAATCCTGATTTACGTGCCCTGGCCCAAGCAACCTTACGCTCATGCAGTACATCTGGCAATTGTTGTAAACCAGGGATTATCGCATCCTTTAATTCTAACTTTACAATAAGGAGCATGTTTATTCACTATACTCAAGAAATTTTTGTGAAAATATTTCCAGGCCAGTTCATCATTAGAGAGCAATTCTATCCCAATTAAAATGATACAAATCATGCAGAAAAGCTTGCATTTCAAACAATTTTATATTACGTTTTTCAGCTTACTTTGGCATTTTTGTCTCTCACTACCACAATCACACAATGATCGCTCACATCATTTGGGAAGACACCTGATGTGACATATTTAAAGGGCATGTTTGTTGAAATTAAATCAATGAGTGTAGATTTTTTTAACGCATTTAAGATTAGGTCTAGTAAGTGAATCAATTAATTGTGTGAAATTTTAAATTTCACTCTGTGCTTTCAATGGGTCAGACACAGATGTGAGCCAGTCCCAATTCAGATCACCAACCAGCACTATTTCATTGTATTTCAGTTGTGACAAAAGCTTCACAAGAGTAAGTAGTGAACTACTAGGGGCAGATGGAGGTCTGTAACACCCTACTAACATAATATGATGATTTCTGGGCAATTTGATTTCAAGTACTAACAGTTCAAGTTCTTTATTTATTGATTCAGAAAGCACTAATTTAACATCAAAATTGCTCTTAATATATACAGCCACTCCACCACCTTTTCTTGGTCGGTCAGTACGAAAGACATTATAACCATTAATGTAAATATCTTTATCATGCACAGATTGTTTAAGCTAGGTTTCAGATAGAACTACAATATCAGCATTTGTTGAGTCTATCCAGATCTTTATCATATCCAGTTTAGAGGGTAAGCTCCGAACACTGATATGAATTATCCCAAGCCCAGATCTAGCTTTAAAATCTGCAGGTGTAAAACATTGTGTAGGTATATCAGGGCCTGGGTTAGTCTCAACATTTCCTGAAAGCAATAGAAATAATACTACTAAAAGTTTGTACTTTATATTACCATTTTTTGAGTCAGCCTTCAGTCTGAAAACAAAAGTGTTCACATAAGGGGAATCTGTGACAATAGTAAAATGCTCTTTCAAAACAATGAAACAATAAGAATGAATGGCATCTACAATTGTATGCAAACATTTTGTTTTATCCAAGGTCACAAAAATCCTCAGTTGAAATAAAGCTGAGGTTATTTTGTAAGGGCCGCTATATTGAAATGTTAAATTATCAAAATTGTCAAACAGTGCATCTTGAGGTAACATGGCTCGTAATGTAAGATTACCAGACCCATTTTGGGTTATCAGAAAAACCACACAGAAGTGCAAAACACAATACAATAATTTGTAACAGTAAAAGAAGAAAAAAGTTCTGCTTCCAGAACTTTTTTCCGGCCGGTGGCTTGCAGCTGGAAGCCAGCAAGCAGGGGCAGCAAGCAGGGTCAGCAGGTGGAGACCAGCAGGCAAGGCCGACAAATGAACACCAGCCGTTTGCCACCGCCACTCCACTAGACAGACCACAACCAGGCCAGTTTGCAGCAGTCCAACGACACCAGATGAAAGAATACACCCACCAGAGACCCCACTCCAGAGGATCCACCAATTCCGCAGAGCATCACTCACTCAGGCTTGAGTAAAATAAAATAAAAAATAAAATAAAATCTTACACCTAACACAAAAACTCAAAGACTCGGGTACTAACAGACTAAACAAGACTAACACAGGACGGACTCGGCTGCCAAACATGGTGGTGGTAGTGTGATTGTCTGGGGTCTCCTTTGCTTCTTCAGGAACTAGATAACTTGCCATAACTGATGGAACCATGAATTCTGCTCTTTATCAGAAAATCCTGAAGGAGAATGTCCGGCCATCAGTTCATGCCCTGAAGCTCAAGCACACTTGGGTTATGCAGCAGGACAATGATCTGAAACACATCAGGAAGTCCACCTGTGAATGGCAAAAAAACTAGAAAAAAAAAGAAAAGAAAAAAAGACACAAACAAAATAAAGGTTTTGGAGTGCCCAAGTCAAAGTCTGGACTTAAATCTGACTGAGATGCTTTGGCATGACCTTAAATAGGCCATTCATGCTCGAAAGCCCTCCAATGTGGCTGAATTAAAACAATTCTGCAAAGAAGAGTGGGCCAAAATTCCTCCACAGCAATGTGGCTGAACCAGTTATTAGGTTTTGGGGGCAATTACTTTCTCACATAGGGCCAGATTTTTTCTAATAGCCTTTTTCTCTTAATAAGTGAAATCATCATTTAAAAACTGCATTTTGTATTTACTCGGCCTCCTGTCGTTTTGTTAGCGCCACCGTGTCCAAACAATACATCATAGCAGGTCTCACTATCATCTTGTAAACCTTCCCCTTCACCCTTGCTGCTATCCTTCTGTCACAAATCACCCCTGACACTTGCCTCCACCCACTCCACCCTGCCTGCACTCTCTTCTTCACCTCTCTTGTGCACTGTCTTTATCCCTCTGTAGTTACTACAGCTCTGCACATTGAGAGTACTGAGAATTGCTATATGATAATTTTTGCACAGAGAAAGAGAGAGAAACAGAGAGAGAGAGAAAGAGAGAGAGAGAGACACTGTGTTTGTTTGGGTATGGTGATAAGGGCCCAAGTAAATATCTGCCCTGGGGTCTGTCCCAGAGTTGTTACGCCTGTGCCTGCTGGGAAAAATAGCCCCCAGCCCTCTGCTCAAAGCATCAGTCTGCCGGATGAAAGGGGATGAGGAACAGAGGTTACCCACAGAGGGCCTGTTTCACCCTCCCAAATGCCAGTTGGCGCTGATCTGTCCACTAAACCAGATCTGAGGCATCCTTCTGGGTGAGGTTGGTTAGGGGGCTGGTCAGAGTCATGACGTTTACGATGAACCTCCAGCAATAACCTAGCAGCCTCAGTAACCACCTCACCTGGGACAGGCTGCAGTGGCTGCAGTTTTGTCCCTCTGAGGCACCACCTGCCCGCTGCCCAAGTGTTACCCTAGATACTACACATTCCTCTGTCCAACCTCACACTTCTTAGGATTGGCAGGTTTAAGTTAAGATCTTGTTTTGTTAATCAGTGTTGCAGTAAGCGTTCTGTTTAGTTGAGTTTTTTTTTTAAACACACTCACGAATGTCTTAAAAGTAACTCATTTTCATTGCTCTGTATTTTTGATGTACTTTTTGTATAAAATAAGTTTTGAACAGTACATATGTGCCTGTGCATTCTTTGACTGCTTTGTCCCTTACAGTACAAATGCATTCCAAAGTTTGTATGAATCTAATATGAGGCTCTCAACAGTGCCTGCTAGACAAATCTTTCAAAGTAACAGTCTATAAATCCCCAGCTTGTGATCTCCCGATAAGCTTTCTTTGTTGAATAGCTGATCTTAATGAAAAATGAATTTTGCACTAAAAACTAAAACTTTAGAGTTACCTTTGATGTCAGGCAAACATGGACATATTGTGCCAAAATTACATTGTTTTAATATGGATAAACAATTTCATCTCGGTGTTACCACACTCCTTTGTCACTTAAGCTCTCTCTGTAGGTTTTCTATTGGATTTAGGTTTCAGAGACCGGCTCTGCCAGTCCATAACCTTAATTGGCTTCTTCTTGAGCCACTCCTTTGTTGCTTTGGGTCATTGTCTTGCTAGAAGGCTCATTAACGACACATTTTCAATGCCCTGGCAGAGTGAAGGAGGTTCTCTTCCAAGATTTTTCCAGGTGTTCATTGGCAAACTTCAGACAGGTCTGAACCTGGGCCTTCTTGAGCAAGGATTTTTTCACTGCAGGATTTCAAACCATAACAGCATAATGTGTGACTGTGGTCCCACTTGTTTTGAGGTCATTAACAAGATCCTTGTTGCCAACAAAACTTTTGCTGGTTAGTACACACCGAAATTTACTGTTTGCTTTCTCCTTATCTTTCTCTCTTGTATTTCCCCAGTCTGACCCTACCTGAGCCTGGTTCTGCTGGAGGTCTCTTCCCATTAAAAGGAAGTTGTCCACTAATACTGTAGGGTCTTTACAATAATAAGTGCATTTAGATGACTGTTGTTGTGAACTGGTGCTACATAAAAGAAAGTGAATTGCATTAAACATTGAAATACATTGAAATACTAACATTTGTGTGTGCCTGGTGCCAGCTTTCCTGATGGAAATACAGTGTTGTGAGAAAGTATTTGCCCACTTCCTGATTTCTTAGTTTTTTTTGCAGATTTGTCACACTTAGATGTTTCAGATCATCAAGCAAATTTTTAATATTAGACAAAGATAAACCAAGTAAATACAAAACACAGTTTTATAATTGATGAGAAAGTAATTGCCCCCAAAACCTAATAACTGGTTCGGCCACCCTTGGCAGCAAGAACTGCAATCAAGTATTTGCGATAACTGGCAATGATCGCTGTGGAGGAATGTTGACCCACTCTTCTTTGCAGAATTGTTTTAATTCAGCCACACTGGAGGGTTTTCAAGCATGAATGGCCTGTTATTTAAAAATTCATTTAAATCCAGACTTTGACTAGGCCACTCCAAAACCTTCATTTTGTTGTTTTTTTGAGCCATTCAGAGGTGGACTTGCTGTTGTGTTTCAGATCATTGTCCTGCTGCATAACCCAATCACTCTGGAGCTTCAGGGCATGTATATATGTCTGTGATGACATTCTCCTTCAGGATTTTCTGGTAGAGAGCAGAATTTGTGGTTCCATCAATTAAGTTGGCAAGTTATCCAGTTCCTGAAGAAGCAAAGCAGTCCCAGACCATCACACTACCACCACCATGTTTGACTGTTCGTATGAAGTTCTTTTTATGAAATGCTGTATTCATTTTATGCCAGATGTAACGGGATGCAAACCTTCCAAAAAGTTCAACTTTTGTCTCATCAGTCCATAGAATATTTCCCCAAAAGTCTTGGGGGTCATCAAGATGTTTTTTGACAAATGTGAGACAAGCCTTTTTGGTCAGCAGTGCTTTTCACCTTGGAACACTCCCATGGATGCTATTTTTCTTATTGTCGAATCATGAGCACTGATCTTAACTGAGGCAAGTAAAGCCTGCAGTTCTTTAGATGTTGCTGTGGATTCTTTGGATGAGTTGTCAATGTGCTCTTGGAGTAATTTTATTAGGCTGGCCACTCCTCGAAAGGTTCACCACTGTTCCACGTTTTCTCCATTTGTCAATAATGGCTCTGACTGTGGTCCACTGGAGTCCCAAAGCCTTAGAAATGGCTTTGTAACCCTTTCCAGACTGATAGATGTCAGTGACTTTGTTTCTCATCTGTTCTGAGTTTCTTTAGACCACGGCATGATGTGTTGGTTTTTGAGATCTTTTAGCCTACTTCACTTTGTCAGACAGGTTCTGTTTAAGTGATTTCCTGATTCAGTGAGTCTGGCAGTAATCAGGCCAGGGTGTGGCTAGTGAAATTGAGCTCAGCTTTCCAAAAAATGTGGTTAATCCCAATTAATTCATGATTTATCAAGCCAGGGGCAAATACTTTTTCACATGGGGTCAGGTGGGTTTGGATAGCCTTTTCTCTTTAATAAATACAATCATCATTTAAAAACTGCATTTGTATTTACTTGGGTTATCTTTGTCTAATATTAAAAATAGTTTGACGATATGAAACACATAAGTGTGACAAACATGCGAAAACTAAGAAATCAGGACAAATACTTTTCACGGCAGTGTAAATCAGGACAGCAGACTGAAAACTACAGTTTTTAGGAGCTTCTGGGGCATGTTCATTCATTCATATTTAAATAAAGCCCTGATGCTGTGAACGTTTGGAAGGAAACAGTAAAAAGGCCAAGAGTCAGTTTCTGTTACGTTGATCTTCATAAAAATATGTTGTGATATGCAGTATCTTTAATCTATAAGTATAGCTGTACAAATAGCTGTAATAGCTGTAAATATCATACAGTTTTAAATTACAATGTGTTGATGAAATTTGAATAGGTGAGAATTAGTATGAATCAACTAGGAATGAAAATCTGATATCTGTCATGAAATATAATGAGCATTCAGTGTAGATTTAATGCTTTTTACCTGCTGATTATATCATAGTTTGCCCACTGGGTGTCTGAGGTTCTGATGTTTCATTTTTTAGATATTTAGATCAATATAGTTAATTAACAGATGCATTTTTTGCAATACATCCTTGCATTCAAAAACCAGTATCAGACATTTCTGTCACCCAGAGCTAGTTGGGATTACAACTCTAATTCCAAAATAGTTGCAATGCTGTGTAAAATGTAAATAAAAACAGAATGCAATGATTTGCATATCTCATAAACCCATATTGTATTCACAAAAAAAAGTTACTTTTGGCTGCTCCCTTATTCACAAGGAGTCACCACAGTGGGTAGCTCCACATGTTTGATTAGGAAGATTTTTACACCAGATGCCCGTACACAACCCCAAAAGGATTTGTGTCTCCTTCCTACTTTTACTACTTTTACTTGTTGGCAAATGTGTAAACCACTACACTACAAATAGAATACATGCCAAATGTTTAATCTAAGAAAATGTACCATTTTAAGAAAATATAAGCTCCTTTTGAATTTGATGGCAGCAACACAAAAAAGTCTCAAAAAAGTTGGGACAGGATGTTTACCACTGTGTAGCATCCTGTCTTCTTTTAAAAACAGTCCGTAAACATCTGGGAACAGAGGAGACCAGTTACTGGACTTTTGGGAGAGGAATGTTGTCCCATTCTTGTCTGATATAGGATTCTAGCTGCTCAAGTCCTGGGTCTTCTTTTTGTATTTTTCATTTCATGATGCACCAAATGTTTTCAACTGGTGAAAGGTCTGGACTGCACGCAGGCTATTTCAGCAGGCAGACACTTCTACTATGAAGCCATTCTGTTGTAATAGATGCAGTATGCAGTTTAGCATTGGTTTGCTGAAATATGCAAAACCTTTCCTGAAAAAAACTTTGTCTGGATGGGAGAATATGTTCCTCTAAAATTTGTATATACCTTTCAGCACTGATGGTGCCTTTCCAGATGTGCAGGCTGCCAATTCCATAAGCCTGATGGTCCTTCTCCACTTTAGTCGGACTCAGACCTGGTGTCCATGTTTTCCATAAAGAATTTCACATCTAAATTTGTCTGATCACAGAACAGTTTTCCACTTTGCCACAGTCCATTTTACCCCCCAGAGAAGATGGCGGTGTTTCTGCATCATGTTCACATATGGCTTCTTCTGTGCATGACAGAGCTTTAACCTGCATTTGTTGATGGCACAGGGAACTGTGTTCACAGACAATGGTTTCTGGAAGTGTTCCTGATCCCATGCAGTGATTTCCATGATAGAATCGTCCCTGTTTTTAATACAGTGCTGTCTGAGGACCCCAAGATTACAGGCATCCAATATTAATTTTCAGCCTTGTCCCTTGCACACAGAGATTTCTCCAGATTCTCTGAATCTTTTGATCTCTGAATCTTTTACTTACTGTATATGATGAGATACTGAAAGTCTTCATTTTAAATTGATGAACATTATTCTGAAAATTCTCCACAATTTGTAGATGCAGTTTTTTGCAGATTGATGAACCTCTGCTAATCTTTACTTGTGAGAAAACCTGCCTCTTCAAGATGCTCTTTTTATATCCAACCATGCTACTGATCTGTTGCCAGTTAACTAAATTAGCTGCAAATGTTCCTCCAGCAGTTTGGTTTTAGTACCACATACTTTTCCAGCCTTTTGCTGCCCCGTCCCAACTTTTGAGACGTGCGCTTGCCATCAAATTCAAAATGAGCTAATATTTTTTGTTAAATAGTAAAATGTCTCAATTTAAACATTTGATATGTTTTCTAGGTTGTGTTATATATGTAAAATATGGGTATATTTATATAATATATAATATATATATATATAATATATATAATATATAATATATAATATATTTATATTTATAGATTTGCAAATCATTCTATTCTGTTTTTATTTACATTTTACACAGTGTCCCAACTTTTTTGGAAATGGGATTGTAGACTCCAAATCCGTATGACATTATTATGATTATGATTCCTTCTATCCACAAACACTGATATTTAAATACTTGAACACATTCTGACAGTGTTTGTAAGCTGCAGTCTTCCCACTATTGGCATGATAGTGACTAGCATACAGAAAGGTATTCTCAGATATTTTTAATCACTGGGTTTTATAACAGCTACACATGTGATGCTTTCAGTTAGCACTCTTTTTGTATAATCATATTTACATAAATCCTCCTCAGTCAAACTCCAGAAAGCTCAAGTGATGTTACAATCTGAAAAGGTAGTGTAGCTGAGTTGAGTTTTGACTCGTGCCTTATTTGAGTCCAAGTCATGTCACTGGAGATTTATATAAGGTTGTGAAAACCAGCCTATTTTCTGACATCAGCCAGCATGCTGGCTGTAAGGAAAAATGTAATCTGGAGACAATGTTTCTTCATTGAATACAGTACTCCATAAATTCATTACGGCAGAATTTAAAAATCAATAAACCAATCAAAATGTCCCCTCTTTTTTATTTAAATATTTCATTATGAGTTTTCAAACTCAGCAACAGTACACAAATATATTAAGTTATTCTTTTAAAAATTTCTCTTAAGTTATTGTTGAGCAAATGTGTTCTTGAACAAAATAAAAACACAAATAACAACCATAACCAGAAGTGAAAGTATAGTATATTAGTTTGGCCACATGGTGGCAACATATGGTTGACTTTAGTTGGCATCATCGTCATCATCATCATCATCATCAAAGACATCAGCTACAGTCCTATGGGTGAAGAAATGGAGAGGTTAAAGACTGCAATTCATAATTGTTTGAGCAGGTTAAGGTCAGTGTGAATAGCACTCACTTGTAGATTGATCCAGTCACTTCATCAAGAAATCCTCCTGGAAAAAAAATAAAGCACTAGTGAATTGGAGACAAACAACCACAAAGTCAACATCTATGATCAGATGAAAAAATGTTGTCTTGCAGTCTTGTAACATTCTACTGCAGTTTGAGTGAGCCAAAAAACATACTTCCTCTCAGGATTAAAAGTGCTGCAACACATTAGACTGTAATCATATAGCCAGATTTGATCTAATCTGCTGAGGGATGGGAAAGGGAATTCTTCATTTTGGTCAACAAAAAGCTCATCTACCTAACTTTTAGCTTTATTGTAGTTCAAGGGATCCTGTTCTTCAGTAACTATAAATAAAGTCCCGACCTCTAAGCTTTGTGTAATATAACTGAAGTGACAAATTAAAATGACATATCATTCCCTATTTTTCTTTTCTCAGAGTGGTGACCCTGAATTTACTCACCAGGCTTGCACACAGTTTGGCAAACAGGACAAACATGGCAGAAACTGCACATCTGTGAACAAAAAGAAACAGCAGTGAATTAAACATTTGTCCTGGCACAAGATGCTACTGAAGGGAAAAGAGTTCTTCACAATAGTACTAGAGGGAAATCAGGGTCCACAAACTCTCTTTTCCAAATTGAACTTGGCCTAAAGCTTATAAACAGAATATTTCATTGTCAGTAGTTCTTCTTCTGACTATTCTTCCACCACTATCCGTCACCATCCTTAGATAAGACACAGCTTCACTTAAGTTTAATGAATTAGGAATATTCTATAGATGGGTGACATTTTAAAAGAAAACAACAACAACAACATGAAATTATTAAGTTATTGAGATGTATATGGCTAGTATATGCCATCAGACCTGCTTCAGTGCACCTTGGCATTCATTCTGCAAGTCTCTGGAACTCCTTCTTGCTAAACAGATTTCTGCATTTGGTGTTGTGATAAAGGTGGTGGAGAGTTATGGAATTAGATCTATGTCATAAGTTGTGCGCGAGATAAAACATAGTCACGAGCAAATAATTTCATTTCATGGGCGCAGGTATTCATTGCCACTCGTGCAATTAAATTCTCCTAAATTCAACAACCCGTCCGCGTACAACTCAGCAGCCACGCACAAAGAAGCCATCACGCACGCGAGAGTATCTGCTTTGCTTGCACTGCAGCAGATTCATGCTCTCGCAGGCAGCTTTGCTCTCGGAGCTGAATTCTGCTTGCGCCAAGCTGAATTCTGCTCGCGCGAATCAGTCTGACTTGGAGGCGAAGCCCAAAGGAGGAAGGGTCCTAATGTGATTGGTCACTTTTTAGACAGGTTCAGTTTACTGTGTTAAACTGAGTTACACTGTGGCAGTAACATAATCGCTGTTTTACACTGTATTTGTTTACAATTTGAAAAATGAAGTTTGCCGAATTAACTATCAACAGTTATTTTTTGCTGTGTAGCAGTGGAAACACTGACAACTGTCACTGGATTACTCTCAAGAAATCTAAAAAACCGGCGGATTTTAAGGCAAGTTCTGAGGCCTCTGACCTACTGTCCCATTAGTCTACTGTTAATAGTTAATTCGGTTAATTCACTGCTTTGAAAGTGACCAATCACATTAGGACCCTTCCACCTTTGGGCTCCGCCTCCAAACTGTCAGACTGATTCGTCCGAGCTGCCTGCGAGAGCGTGGATCTGCTGCAGTGCGACCAAAGCAGATCCATGCTCTCGCGTGCGTGATGGCTTGTGCATGTGGCTGCTGAGTTCTATGCCGTGGGTTGTTGAATTTACTCGTGAGGAATTTAATTGCGCGAGTGGCAATGAATACCTGCGCCCGTGAAATGAAATTATTTGCTTGTGACTATGTTTTATCTCGTGCATGACTTATGACATAAATCTAGTTCCATAGAGAGTGCTGTTCAATAAGTCCAAGTTCAAAATCTCCCACAGATGTTAAACTGTCTTGAGATCTGATGAATGTGAAGGTCATAAAATGTCACATCATAGGATGAATGAGATCACTCAGAACTTTGTAATGATTTGCAATAACCCATCCGTCTAACAGAACAAGTGGACCCAAACCATGGCAGCAAATTGCCCCCCCC
>VUQI01028852.1:0-13822 GCA_015106735.1 Paratilapia polleni | reverse complement strand
GGGTGTCTTCAACTGAACAACTGCCATCAACAACCAACTAACCATCTTGCAAAAATGATTGCTCTCAATTTTATTGGCTAATTCAAGAAATTAGAACTACTGTCCTGTCAAGTTTTCACAGGCCTCTATGCAGTCCTGTGAGAAACTAACTACACACTTACTGCTTCCATAGGAATTAAGAGGGTAAGTAGCAGCCAGGTGCTGCTAATAAAATGCATGTGATTAACTGATCTACAGCAAGTGTGTGACCACCTCTATAAAAGCAGAAGCAGCCTGATGATCTAGAACATTCAAGTGTGTGTTAACACAATGAAGTCAGACCATGCAATGCTCAGAGAAACGGGGAACAACAACAAAAAACCAACAAGAGGTACATCTCAGAGTCTACAGAAATCAGTTAGCATGTTAAATGCTAAAGTTCATGACAGTACAATTAGAAAAAGACTGAACAAGTATGGCTTGTTTGGAAGGGTTGCCAGGAGAAAGAATCTTCTCATTAAAAAGAACACAGCAGCAAGGCCTCTGTTTGGACAGTTGCATCTGAACACACCACAAGACCTCTGGAACAATGTCCTTTGGACAGACAAGACCAAAATGGAGATGGCCATAATGCATAGCAGCACATTTGGCAAAAACCTGACACAGCATATCAGCACAAACACCTCATACCAACTGTCAACCACAGTAGTAAAGGGGTGATGCTTTGGGCTTGTTTTGCAGTCACAGGACCTGGGCACCTTCAGTGCCAGGTTGAGTCATTGAGTAGATCATGGACTCCTCTGTATACTAAAGTATTCTAGAGTCAAATGTGAGGCCATCTGTCTGACAGCTAAAGCTTGGCAAAAATTGGGTCATGCAGCAGGACAATGATCCCAAGGAGAATGTATTGCAATGTTCCACTCAAAGTCCAGACCTCAACCCAACTATATATTTTGAAATACTGGGGCAGGACCTTAAGAGAGCTGTGCAAACCTCAATGAACTGAAGCAATGTTGTAAAGAAGAGTGGGCCAAAATTCCTCCACAACAATGTGAGAGACTGATAAAGTCATACAGAAAACAACCTTCTCACGTTATCATGAGGTGTACTTAGATTTTCACAGGACTGCATAGAGTCCTGTGAAAACTCTCTTTTTCACATGACTGTAGGTGCACCAACAACTGTGAGTGTGATCACTCACTCCCTCACTCACTCACTCTCACACACACACACACACACACGCGCATATACATAAATACATTTGTTTTTTTCCACCTCATGAAAGTGCAGTATAGTAAAACAGATTCTGCACTTTCTGTACTAATGACATTGTCAGGGTTAACATTTTTATTCCCATCAGATACCAGTTTTATTTCCGATTTTGAGACACTGTATATACTGGATGCCCGAAGCATTATTGACTTCAGTATAAAATACAAGCCTACATTTGAACTGATTTGTTGGCATCTGCTGCAGCTGACTGGAATACCTTAGGTGCTGTAGAGGAGACATATTATATTTCTATCATACAGGATACTTTCCTCAAACATGTTAGGTTTCACTGACAGCACATGACTGGCTGGAATTTAACATTCGTTAAAAATGAAGAACAAACATGCATAAATAATGAAGGTTTCAAGTAAACAGTGAGCGTTGTTAAAAATAAAACACCGGCATCCATAAATAATGTCGGCTTCAAGTGAACACAGAGCCCAATAGAAGACACTGTGTGACAACTACTAAACTACTGACAAACAAAATCCAAATTAGTATCAATCTCTAAGGCGGCCACCACTGAGCTTCAGGTGTTCCAAAACCCACAGTAGCTCCACTGAAGCTAAGTGAGCTGCCAAAGCTGCACAGTGCAGTGCCTGCAGAGAAGTAATGCCTGAGGAAGCTCAGACAGCAGTATGGGAGAGAATATGTTTTGCTGCACAGCTTGATTATGATTGAATGAAGCCGAGCATGAACTTTAATTACTGCTTACACCCTGGCTGTTTGTGACTGCGTATTGAAGCAGCTTAGGACACACAAAGGGGGGCTGAGGCGATACAGCACATTGCAGCATTTGGCAAACATCAATCACTGTTAAAGGCTGATTTAATACAAATAGTGATTAAAGTGAGTCTTAAAACCTTTACCCCCTTCTTTTAAATGTATGCCGGCAATTCATCCAGTTCAACATCACTGATGAAAACATGAATTTTATAGCTCCAGACACTCTTTCCTCTTGCATAATAAAAGGTTAAATACATCTTCAAAGAACTCCAAAAAGCTCAGGCCATAATGGCATGCCATGTATATTTTTTTTCATTTGTGTTTTCTAGGATTAATCCAGAACACTGAGTACAACTTTTACTAACTGAAGTTGACAGATTGTATAATACCACTGAGACATGACTAGAGAACAGTGAGCTACTGTACAAAAGTATGCAGCTTACCCAGCACCACCCATCTAAGCTGTTGCCATCGGTGAGGACATGTCTAAGTCTTGGTCCAAAGAACACAACATCAATAATTGAGTACCAAGTCTCTCTCTCAACCGAATAAAGCAATGCATTTGAAAGAGACCTAATATTCAAAAAGTTGCTAAAATGCATAAGCAGCAGTAATCTTCTTGAAGAATTTTCAGTATTTCAATGCACAGTTAGAAAATGTTTTCTGAAGTTCCTCTATCATCATGTTTTAAAATTACCATTAAAAAATGGATTGGCCAGCAGATCAAAATCAAATAATTTGACACATAAGTTCCTTGTACTCATAACAGTGACTCATATGTTTAACCGTTGTTCCAAATCAAAGCCAATGGATATTAATGTACTATTTTGGGAAGTAGCCACAATCAATCAAGAGATTGAACAAGGGACCACTGACAAGCATTGCCATTCCTAGAGCTATGCAAGTAGCTGACTAAAACAAAATCCTTTACCTCAGCACGCAACTGGCTTACATTGTTCACCTGTGCTTTAATTCTATCCACCCTGCATTAGTCTTTCTTTGTTTTGAACCCTTAACAACTCCACAGGAAACATTACACACATCCAAACACGACTTGCCTTGTTGATATTGCAGACTTTCACATAACATAGGTCTGTGTTAGCTTTGGTTTAATACATTAGATTTGTTTTACGTGAATCTCTTTCGTACTTGTCACATTGCTTCAGTCATTTTGTAAAGCAACTGCAACATTTATGTAAAATGGGAATAAAAATTTAAAAAGTGCTCATGATTTGTTTTGTTTTGGGTTTTTTTTGCCATGGTGTGCTGTTCAGGAGTAATGTGAAAAATATATCTATCAATTGCAGGTGAAGCATGAATTGATCTCTCTAAGTGGGAACTACATCATATATATTACCACATTTGTACCACATGAGAGTTTTGAAATTTCAGCAGTATAAATTAAGGCCCTGTTACCCCTGACTGATTTTATTAGGTAGAGTAAAAACATTGCACTATTATTAAGTGTGAGAAGTAAACTGTAGATGATGACCCCAAATGCTCATATCTGTGTTTAATTGAATCATTTAAGCTGGCCTATGTTGTGTGTTAATCAAACAGAGACAAGTCAAATGTAATCAGTCACACATAGAGTGACATTTGAATGGCATATGGTAAAAAAGCCATGTGTGACTCACTGCATGATATTTCATCAGACATATCCCCACAGTCATCCTCCCGATCACAGCTCCAGCGTCGAGGTATACATCGTCCATTCTGACAGGAGAACTGGTCGGCTTGACAGGGCTGGGCTGAGAAAGAAGAAAGAGGCCACTTAATTCAATCACACCTGCATAAGTCAATGCAGGATGTGCACAGCAACTCTAATGCTCACTAGATCACGTACATGTCATTTTAAGGCCAGTGCAAACCCTTTATCACTCATTCGCATGGTTGAGGATGGAAGGTCTGATAGCCATGGAAAAAAGTGCTGTTGCTTGATGGGCCGTCAGTTACATGCTGGTGGTCCATGCACATGACAGCACACAACTGATGTCTTGCTGATGTGGGATATGCATGTCAATCCACCAACGAGGGAACATTCATCATCCTCTGGCTAATGCTCATTGATTAATCCTCTAAGGATAAAAAGCTCCTGAGAAGTACAACTGAAGAGCTAGGAAGCAATGCAATATACTGTAAGTGTTCCTGACAGATATGTAGTTGCCCCTCATAGGTGCTGCAAGTGTTTGATACTAGAACACTCTTAAACAATGAGATTGATTGCACTGTACCACAGCTCCTTCAGAGCTTCAAAATATTACAGTGACGGCTGCCTTGACAACACCTGACACCTATGTTCAAGTCTTAGAGAATAAAGCACATTTGAAGTGAGAACATTTTTTTATCAAAAGATGTCAGAGAAAAATGTTTCATGCCTTACTATAGAGACGAGAAAGCTACTTGATCTTTCATTCTTAAAGCTCATATAGCTTGATAAGCTTCAAAACTGATTGAAAAAACACATCAGTCTCCCAAAAGACAATTAGGGTTATAACCACATTATGTTTTCCTGAAATCATAATTTTCATATCAGCATTTTTTCATAGAATCAATGATATTTGAGAAATGCAAAATGACTGAAAATCAGCCAGTGAGCAAAGACAACCAATGCTGACAGATGGCAGATGATTGTCAAATTATTCTCTCAAACTGCAGCCAAAACTACACAAAATCTAAAACCAAAATAGAAGTAGTCCCGCACATACCTGAGCATGTGATGTTAGACTCATCTTCATCGTTACCACAGTCATTTGTTCCATCACAGAGCCATCTTTTGGGAATACAGCGATTGTTGCTGCATTTGAACTGATCAAGGGGACAAGTGTGGTTGTCTGCAAAGAGTTCATATAACAAAGAGTAAGTTGGTGACTATGACCTTTGAAAAATAATCAACTAGAGCTGAAAGTCAACAAAATAAAATGAACACAAAAAAATGGACTGATGTCCTTTTTTAGGGTATCTCTATATTTATATATTTGGCAAATACTGTACCTTCACAGCATACTTGATAAAAAAAAATACTGGGGCCCTGTTTCAATACAATTGAGCTACTTGTCTTAATTACATGAGAAAGTTTAACTTGAACAGTTTGACTCCTGCAATAGATGCGATGGAATAAGCATCATGGGAGACACTGATGGAGTTGCTGGGACTAAGGAAACACTGTGTAGTTGCAGTTGCACAGTATCGCAGAGTGATACTTTATTGCATGAACAATCTTTGGTAGATTATAAACTGGAGAGAGCACACGCACTCAAGAACTGGCACTTTTTTTTTTTTTTAAATGTCAAGAAGTTACTCACAGAGTTAATCAGCAACAGCTGACATGACTTGCCTTAAGCAACTTTGTCATTTAAACAGTGAAAGTAATTGTTGATATGAACAGTCTTTGAAAAGGTTTAAACAAGGGCTAAATTGTTGACCCTTGATATTTTATTCTGTTATTTAGTCTTTAAAAAAGGTGAAGGGAAAGGCCATGTATCTGATAACAACTGCCTGAGGCATTTTTTTTTAGGTGTAAAGCAACAAAAGCACAGCAAAGTGAAGGTCATAATTTTCTGACATGAGTCGGCCAAAAAATCGACTGTGCCTAAACAAAAATATGCATGATTTTAATTTTGTCACACACTTGCATTTGTTTCATATGTTAAACCGAAGTTAATGTTTAAAGTTAATTATTGCCATTAATGGCAAAACTATTTTTACTAAAAAAACCCAATCAACATTGCAGGCTTTTACTGTGTAGTCATGGAAAGGTTTGGCTAAAATGAGAAGCTGTTGAGCTGAGAATCCAGGAATCCATAAAAAATTCAAAGACAACAGCAATAATCTTTTAGATTTATAAAGTATAACTTTTACTCTCAAGCAGTAAAATCTATTCATTGTAAAGCCCAGCTATCATAAAGCAGAGCAGTGCAGCAACACTAACAGATAAAGGTGGGCAAAAACACCAGATTTTAATTTGCTTTACTTTAGAACATAGCAGATAGTAGCTCTGGCTACAATCTTTATCACTGGCTTGGGACATATCTGGATGTTTCACACAGTCTCAATTTTAATATTATTACTACTGGACGTAAATTGTAAAACATCCTCTTTCCTATGGGGAAAGAAATTCTTGTTTATACTTTGTCCACAGTTTTTTTAGTGAGACTTAATTAAGGTCAGAATATAACTAATTCCATACTGATACACCAGGAAGCCACATTAAAAACCATAAAAGGCATAATAATGTTTCAGTGTGCGAGGAATCTCATTCATGTTTCTCCTTGGTGGTTTGTCCTTTAATTGAGAGTAATGGAGTCTCAGTATCATTTTTACAGTAGTCTTAAGTGTATTTTTATATGGTTTTAGTGCCTTGATTTTTGTTTTATTTAAAGTCACTTTCAGATTAAAAAAAAATCAGTCGGGCTAGCTGCCAAGCTTCTTATATTCTTTTCATCACTGTTATTTAACATTAATTACACACTGACAATTCAAACTCATTTAGCCTCACCACTCACTAGTCACACTAAGTAAATGAGAAAATTTCTTTGCATACTGTAACACTACCCTGTGCGTGATAAATCATGACAAAATTCATGACTCCCACAAAGATAATGGGGGTGTTCTGGTGGGATGTATCTTAAGATCTCAGTGTATGAGCTGAGACTAGTGCTTTGGTTAAATGAGTTCTATATCCATTTTGGATCTTGTCAAAGACATTGCTTCCCTCACGTAAGCTTACTTTTGATTAAACTCAAAACACATTCCTGTAATGGTCCCAAGAAATTAACCAATACCAGAAATTACTTAGTAAAATTGCAATGTTGCCCTGATTGTAAAGTTTAATGTTGCTAATTTTGCTCTCTACAACCACGAAAACAAACCAAGTCAGATGTTATTCCAGTAAAGCAGATGATTACATTATGGGACTGCCACTGCCGCTGCCTTCCGAAAAAAAAAAATAGATAAATAAACAAATAAATAATAGACAGATAAATAAATACCCGCACTCAACCATCTAACATCAATGTTTATCCAACTGATTTGTAAAAGAAAATGTACTTCAACAAGAGCAAAAGGACAGGCAGCAATGCGGAGGAGGAGGAACACTTTACACCCCTACTTCAGTGACATTTAAGAACACAGAAGCTGACAGCTAGAGAGAATTAGCCTTGAAAAGCTTAGGCTTTTCTTGCTTGGCCGCATAGCTGTGCATGTAAGTGTATTGACATGTACAGTTTCTGTCCATACAGTGTATTTTTTTATGCTAGCATGCCGTGTGTTGCCTCCAGACTAATTCTGAGATCCTCACAGCAGCTCTGGATCTCCTCGTCACTTCCATCCAGACAATCATCGTCTCCGTCACACTTCCACAATACCCGAATGCATCGCTGATTGTGGCACTGGAACTCATCACTTTTGCATCGTTGTGGCTCTAAACTACTGCTGGAAGCCTCTGGGAGAAACAGAAGTGAGAAAATTTCATTTTAACAACGGACCTTCTATGAAGTATGTGTTTAGGGGAAATTATTGGCATAACTATAATAGCACACAAAACAAGTTAATAATGTCTCATAACCTCATGTGTAACTACTGGGATTTGGCTTATATGTCTGGAAACCCACTGGGATACTTTCCCAGCTGTATTTATTTGTTTATTAGCAGATTTCAAAAGATAAGGCTATTATTTGATATGTGTCCCATAGGATACAGCCAGAATTACAATATACTGGGACAATATGATCTTAGGTCTCTTGCTCTATCTGATTCATTATGTCCTCCTACCTGAACAGGTGACATTGTTCTTCTCCAGAACCTGGTTGTCAGCGCAGGCACACACTCTCCCTCCCGGGATGGCAAGGCAGAGGGTACTACAGCCTCCATAATTCACACTACATGCGTTGTCACCTGGAGGAACAGATCCCAAACACAGCAAGGTGTCTTGCTCATTTAAAACTACATTTTCTAAGCCCAGTTTAAGTTCCAAATTATTCTGTTTTGCCCATTTTTTTCCACCTTTGAAATGGATAACAGAGTTTCTGGTATCACTTTAAATGCAAAATAAATCATTTCATTGGTACAAAACATATTCCCTGCCATAGAGAAAAATGCCAGGTGTATGCCATGAGATCTATAAGCATACGTCAAGTGAATTATTGGGAACACTCTGGGTGAAAGACATTTGACATTTTTATCATTCTTGGAGGAATAATTTGTCTTTCGGGACAAAGCTGACATTCACCAATCGAAAAAAGTCACATATCAAGTTAAGGCATGAGACACCTTTGTCACTTTCATTTAACACAGAACCCAAAGGCAGTGCCTGAGCCAATGAGATAAAGCTTTGGGTTTTGTAAGAGCCAATCAGTAATACTCAGAGTACCAGACAGCCAATTAATCTATTCAGTGGCATGAACAAAAGAGAAATGTCCAGCAAATTCTCTTCATGGTGTGAGCTAGGCTGTGCATACAGTAGTCAACCAATTCACTACTACAAATACACGACTTTAATGTTCTAGTGTGAAAATCATGGTTTCGAGAATGCAATGACTTTTAAAACCACTGGGGTGCTCTCTACATTTAGAGCAATAGCATCAACATTCCCTGACTGTGGAGGATGCGTCTGAACACAGCTTCTACATTTCTATTACAAAAGAAACACCTCCTGTGAGGGCCAATGAAGCTCTCTGCTGACAGCCATATTCAATGCCTCTGCTATCTGTTCTTTTCAGCGTTCTAACAGCATGAATCCATCATCATTTGTTACAGAAGTGAGCAAACCCATCCAAACCTTGGTCATCTTATTTAACTTCATAAAGTGGAACCCAAAGTGATTTGAAAGCCACTGTCACTGCTGATCAATGTGCTGGTTTATACCATGAAATTTGAGACCAATAGGCATATGCGTAACTTTCTGGTGTATATATCATATAAAATGCTCTCCATTAAGAAAAGCGGTATAGAGGCTATAAATGTCTGGATTCACAGCAGGGGGAGGTTCTATTTCCAGTGCAAAAGACCCTCTTTCTCTGTTAGGGAAGCCACAGTTGAGTGGCACTGGATAAGGACTAAATGAAAAGAAAACAGCCAACCTTGCTGACTCTGTGCATCATAGACACGCAGGCCGAATAGTGGTGGTCTCTCGCTCCGCAACAGAGTGACATCGCCACTAGACAAGTCCAGCTGGAATACTGAAGCATTCATGTACTCCGTCCAAAATATGAAATTATGATAATGAGAGATTCCAAACGGATGGTTTAGTTCCTTTCCACTGTACACCACCTGCAACATGAAGCAAACATTCAGTATAATCAAAAGATTAAGAGAGCTACAGAAAGACACCATCAGCAACAGAAAAATCAATCATCTCAAACAGGGTTCTCGCTGTTTGAATACAGGCTTAAAGATTATTTGATCACAGTATATGATGAATGTGATTCAATTTCTCCACACAAATTTATTCACACAGAACCGTCTGCTTAGAATAATGTTTGCTAGAATCTTGGCATTGATTAAATAGCATTTGCAAATAATTAATTAGCTTAATATGCCAGTACAACTAAAGTCGACAGGAGCAGTTGGGAATGAAGGGATGTCCTGTTGGGGGAAGAGGAGCAGTTTTCAATCATCACATTGCTTTGAAGATAAACACTATAATGCCTGAAATGTAAAAAGCAGGTATAGAAAATAGCTTTATAACTGATCTCACACCGAAGGTAGATATTAGTTTTATCCATAGTTAATTATTCATTTGCTATTAGCTTAACATGGCAAAAATATAGCTGAAAATGAATTTACTGTCTTCTGATCACTATTATCAAAAGTGAGAATAAGTTGGTCTTCAAACCAAAAAAGACAAATAAAAAAAATGTTCCAATCATAACTTGGTTAGTTTTTTATGATTATTTTATGTTCACTCATTAAAACTAGTTGGGATTTTGTCCCAAGTCCACTTTCTGGCCCTCTGTTAAAAAAAGTGGACTCACCTAAGATCATTCCCACAAAAAGGCCTCCTCCACCCTATGGGAGCTACTCTATGTGACTATTGCGTAACATACCATTCTTCCTGTCCCATTCAGGTGAATCTTCTCAATGTGATCATAGTAGGCATCACACCAGTACATAGTGCTGGTACTGTGGTCCAGTGTCAGACCGTTGGGCCACAGCATGTTGGAGGTGACGAAAATGCGACGGTTAGATCCATCCATCCAGGCTTTTTCTATCCGCCCTATGCTGTCATTGACCTCATCTTCTTCCCAGTCTGTCCAGTACATCCAGCTAGCATACAGAGAATTGAACACATACAGTACAAGCACCAAGACAAAGCAAATACTGTACATGACTCGCATCACTAACACTGATCACATCTCACATTTAAACTACTGCAGTTTATTTCAGCTGTCTGCTCCCTATTCATCTTTGCCCTTACTTTCTGACACACTGATGTTAAATGGTTTTGCTTGCTGCTCCCTCTACCAGCATCCTCCGGCTTTGATTTCTTATCAATCAGAAGACATGTGACAGCATGGTTCTGCAAGCTTCTCTCAAAATGATCTATTCCTTGTCACAGTGTCTTGTGAGGTTTGCTCTGAGTGCCCATGGGGAGGCATGGCGCAGGCTCCAGCACTGAATCTTTCATATGCTGTTTGATTCATACGGGGAACATTATAGAGAACACAAACTGTACTGACAAATACATAACATATACCAACTCGTTTTTAACATCACAAAAAGAGTCTTGCAAACTATAAAAAATAATAAATTGCAAACCAGATTCACAGTATGTTAAATCCAAATAATCAAACACACATGTTTTGACTTCCTCATAGCATAAGAAACATTTCAGACTTATCAGGTTAAGCTTGACTGCACATCAAGGCAAAGTTAGATGGTCCATATTTTCCACTAAAGTTCAGTGTAGCTTGTGTATGTTGAGAAAATAATTCTCAGTGGGCCAGTGGTATCTGAAATATGATTGGGTCAATCATTTGACACGATCTCTTCTCTAATAACCATGCCCAGGAGATTTTCTGTTTTAGGACTCCTGACTGAGCCATGTGGCCCCTTGTTTCTCATCAGTGATAGAGGGCTGGCAAAGGGATGATGAAACAGCATCAAAGATGGAGGTGAATGAAGACTTGCTCTGTCTCAAAGTCATCTTTATGACTTCATGAATTATTCACACCATACTTGCTCCTCACTCAACATACGGACACACATATGGCTACATGCAGACAGACAAACACAGACATGAAATCAGATGGACACCATGGATTCTCAGTGTTATAGTAGAAGAATGTTAATAACAACTCCAATGATTTGAAACTTAAATGTAGCCTGAAAGTTAGAACTGAATTATCCATGTTCCATGTTTTCATTTAAAGCTGCAATGATGTCATTAAGTGATTTTTTTTTCTGTGTTGTTAAGTGTTGTTGTTGCTGTTTTTTAATGTATCAGTAGATCTTTGTTTTTGCTTTTGTTTTTTTGTTTTTTTGTAGTTGCTGTATTATATAAGGTCTCTAAAATGTAAATGTGACAACACTGACAGGTGATAAGCTAAAGGAGAACAAACATTAATTCCTAAGGTGACCGAGTCTCTTGGTTGTTATGCTGTGGGGGGCATTTCAATTCTGATGATAAGAATGCCTCCCTTCATAGGGCATGAGGGGTCATTGAATGGCTTGATGAGTATAAAAATGATGTGACTCATATGCCATAGCCTTCAGAGTTACCAGATCTCTGCCCGGTTGAATACCCAGCATTCTCCACCACTATCATGAAAACACCAAATGAGGGAATATCTTTTTAAGACTGCTGCTTCAGTAGAGCTCAACAGGCTTTTACAGTTAATGCCAAGGCAGGCTGACGCTTTACCAAGACACCTTCATACTGATTTTATCCTTACATTTGCCACCCATTTGCATATATGCTCAATGCAGGCATTAAGAGTTGACCAAATCTTAATAAAGTAACACATATTCTTGGGTGTGTGTGTGTATATTTTGTGAATAAATGTATTAGATTTCTAATGCAGCAAAATAAACAGGTATGACTGTATTAAGTTGACATTACTAGTGCTTATCATGTCAACACAGACTAGAGGTGGCAAACCGAGCAAAAAATAAGGCACCGAGAATGCAGTCAAGAGATCTGTTGGAGAATTGCTTCCATTTCACCTTAAGAGACCCTTCCAGCAGAGCAGATAGAGATCAAAGGCCTGTCGGGTTCAGGCTGAATGCTTCCTCAGAAGCCCAAAACTAGCTCTTCTAATCATTTGCGCTGTCAGTAGGAGGGTTGGAGTAAAAGTTATTAATCCTTATACAAAAAAAAAAAGTGACATGGTTTTTTGCCAACCCCAAACACTGCTGCTATAGCATATCTGTCAGTGCTGAAATTCTGAACGCTATCCTGATTAACCTTAAAATTTTAAGGCTATGTTCTCATATCAAATGTTTAACGCTTTGTTCTTTACACATACAACAAACATGTTTTTTATCCCTCAGATAAATGTCAATTTCCTTCTATATCTGCACCACTGTGACATGTACGTGACTTGTATAATAATGCTGGAATCAGCTTCATTGTTACGATGGAAAACAAGACAGAAAGCTAGAAATAAAGGCAAAGGGCAGACTATTTAGGATTTGAAGTTATTGGTAACTGTTTTCAACAAAGGGGAAAAACAAACCTAAACTAACAAACCTAAACCTAGAAATAAGTTTTTGGGTTTTGGTTTGGTGCATGTCCCTATAGCAGTGAAACAGCTGTGTATAGCAAAATGTTTGGAACAATCCCTTGAGGCTTGCAAACTAATCTCTGACTGCAATGGATTTGGTGAGTGTTAATACGATTTAAGCCTTAAAGTATTAATCCTTAAGAACCTTAAGACACTCAATGAATTTGGGTTTTGCTGCATCAACTCTATATGATAATTACCAATCAGCCAGTGAAGTCTAACATGTATGAATCTGAACATAAATGGTTATAAGATTGTCTCTGAGAACTACACAGAATTAGCTATTAAATGGTTTAATTGTGGCTAATGAGCTGGTTTGTGTAGTTCTTGGAACAAGATGAGTGAGTTGAAGGCTGTGCAATGGCTCTCAGAAAAACAGATGCTCTGTTGGTTTAACCATGTTGGTAAAAGCTATTTATATGTTATCATCAATTACAGGAGATATCTTATAACACAAGCAATTTCCAACAATTTAGGCAAATTAATAGTTTAGGAAAGTTTAGGAATTTATATTAGTGCAAGAAAAAAGAGCCCATTAAATAGCATTTCACATATATATAGGTAGGAAAAGTGTTGCTGTATATGGGGTGATACAAAGACTTTTTTTTGCTGCAAAACATAATGTCGAGCAAGATGCTTGTGGAAATTTAGAAATGGTTTAATAACGTGTCCGGCAGAGCAGCTATAACTCTCTTGTTTACAAAAATCTCCAATAATCTCAGCACTGTCTGCAGTGCATGTAGCAGAGTATGCATTGTAGCTGAGCAAGCAGGGATGTCTTCACAGTAAGTTCTAATGAGTCTGTGAAATGTACTGAATAATGACCCCATGAGTTCCCTTTTACACAGTTCCAACATCAGCCAAAATATTAATATTGGACTTTCTCCCTCTAAAAAAATCTGTGTCAGCATCAGATTCAATAATCCATCGCCTGGGCCCTACAAGAAAGGGCTGAAAATATATGTCATTTAAATCTGGTTACCATATATCCCATCATATCACTCAATTTTCCTCATGGTTAATAGACAAGACCAATTGTCCTTAAATCCCCAACATTGTTGTCGAATGCAAATCATGTATGGCAGTGTTGTTTTAACACAATTTAGGGACCTACATGTAAT
>VUQI01028849.1:30539-41916 GCA_015106735.1 Paratilapia polleni | reverse complement strand
CAAAGCTGAGCTGCTTGAATTCTTGCACCAGGAATGGCATAAAGTCACCCAACAGCAATGTGAAAGACTGGTGGAGAGCATGCCAAGACGCATGAAAGCTGTGATCGCAAATCTGGGTTATTCCACCAAATATTGATTTCTGAACACTTCCTAAGTTAAAACATTAGTAATGTATTGTTTAAAAATGAATATGAACTTGGTTTTTTTTGCATTATTTGAGGTCTGAAAACACTGGACCTTTTTTGGTATTTTGACCATTTTTCATTTTCTGCAAATAAATGCTCTAAATGAAAATATTTGTATTTGGAATTTGGGAGTTATGTTGTCAGTAGTTTATAGAATAAAACAAAAATGTTCATTTTACTCAAACATATACGTATAAATAGCAAAATCAGAGAAAATGATAATTTTGCAGTGGTCTCTTAATTTTTTCCGGAGCTGTATGTCTGTATGTTCCCTATCTCCTCCGAGGCGAGTGGACCAATCTTGACGAAACTTTGCATAAACATTGCCTAGGGCACTGTGAGTGCCAACATCTATATGACGTATACAAATATTTTATACCAATCCTGCAATCGTATATATTTGATAGTTCAATTGAGCATCAAACGGCGACCTTACGACTGCGTTCACCGTGCGCATGTTTGTTGACGTTTAGTGTGCGCATGCTATGTTCGTTTACTTTGTACACGTTCTATGTTTGTTATGCTACGTATTTTAACGGTCAGTGCAAATTTTTAATCTTCCCAGTGCAGCTGAGCGGCCGCTGATTAGTTATCAAAATATGCCACTGTATAAACACTTAAAGTCTAGAAAATAGCACAGCAGTGCAGACGACAACAATGTGGGGATAAGAAGATGAAGTTTGGGTGAGCATCATCATGTCATGAGACATTTTATGAAGCAGCCCATTGGGTATTATACATATACTTACTAAACTG
Organism: Paratilapia polleni; assembly: GCA_015106735.1. Taxonomy (NCBI): domain Eukaryota; kingdom Metazoa; phylum Chordata; class Actinopteri; order Cichliformes; family Cichlidae; genus Paratilapia; species Paratilapia polleni. The sequence continues at coordinate 40,975 of VUQI01028849.1, read as the reverse complement.
AAAATCTGTGACACATTTTATGTAATCACAATTAAGAGAAAGTTTCTTCATAGTTTGAAGATAGATCTATGCAAAGATCCATGCATAGCGCAGGGATTTGCTAGTATCATCAAAAGATTCAGAGAATCTGGAGAAATCTCTGTGCGCAAGGGACAAGGCCGAAAATCAATATTGGATGCCCATGATCTTCAGGCCCTCAGGCAGCACTGCATTAAAAACAGGCATGATTCTGTCATGGAAATCACTGCATGGACTCAGCAACACTTCCAGAAATTGCTGTCTGTGAACACAGTTCGCTGTGCCATCCACAAATGCATGTTAAAGCTTTATCATGCAAAGAAGAAACCATATGTGAACATGATCCAGAAATGTTGCCATCTTCTCTGGGCCAAAGCTCACTTCAAATAGACTGAGGGAAAGTGGAAAACTGTTCTGTGGTCAGACGAATCGAAATTCGAAATTCTTTTTGGAAAATATGGACACCGCGTCCTCTGGATTGAAGAGGAGAGAGAGACCATCCAGCTTGTTATTAGCGTTGAGTTCAAAAGCCTGCATCTCTGATGGTGTGGGGATGTATCAGTGCATATGGAATTGGCAGCTTACACATCTGGAAAGACACCATCAGTGCTGAAAGGTATATACAGGTTTTAGAGAACGTATACTCCCATCCAGACGTCTTTTTCAGGGAAAGCCCTGAATAATTCAGCAAGACAATGCAAAACCACATACTGCATCTATTACAACAGCATGGCTTTGTAGTAGAAGAGTCCAGGTGTTGAACTGGCCATTTAGGAGCCCTTTTGTAACACCATGATGTTCGTTAGCAGATGGATGTTGCTCGTTTGTAATGAGCAACATTACAAATGAGCTTGTCTGAGCTTTAGAAAGCCTCTGTTCCAAGTATGAAACACATAATACTGTTCAACACATAAGTTGTTGTTTTTTGTTTGTTTTTTTAATATAAGGTTGTGTTCCTTCCATTATCTTAATATGTATTTGCAGATAGACTGGAAAGGGTATACACAGGGTATACAAAGAATACAAAGAATTCAAAGTGCACCTAGTATGCTTTTCCATATTTTATACAATACTGTAGTTCAATCCAAGCAGAAAAATATGGAGCTAGAAATTAGCATAACACGTCCATTATAAATGAGTCAGTTATAGGTTTTCATAGGCTAAATATCTGTATACTTCTGTTTACTTTTCACAGTGGAGTATGGTGCCTGTATTGCCATTCCAGACTGCATTTTGTCACAAAATTCAAATACCAACCTAAAAAGTGAGCAATTTTCTTGCTCACAACACTGTGAAACACATGCTTTGAGACTACTGAAAACAAAGAACAGATACAGATTGTTTGAATTTACAGCTCTGCAGTGGAACGATTATATCTTCTAATTGCACCAAGTCTGAGCTCTCAAGGGAGCGACACTCTCCAAAACAAAGAAAGATTAATAATGAAATGATGAGACATAGACTACCAGATGATGATGATGCTCTGGGAAGGGAAGTCATGATTTTAAGATCTGGACAAGCTAAGACTTAATCACTTTATCTGATTGGTATTTGAAGCCATGAATCTCAATTAGCAAGCATTAGGATCTTTTTGGCAGATATGCATAGTCCATTTCCATGATTGGACGCTGCCTGTCTATTATCCAGAATGATTATGCTGCAAAGATGGAAATATTGTGAAAACAACAAGAGGAAATATGCGATATGAGCCACAAGATGTTAAATAGCTATTTTGCATGGCATTTCGGTCTTATTTGAGCAGAATCAAACAGTACTAGTGAAAAGTTAGCCTTCTTAGGCAAACTGAATTTACACTACAAAGCATTTTTTTTTTACCTTTTTTTCTTAGATGGTGCTGTTGTTGCTGCCTTTTTGTCTTATAATTAATGATTTCCTATCTTTGATGCTTTGTCTATATTCCTTTGTCCCTCCACACATGCCACTGTGTACTGTATCCTCTTGTCATTGTCTGCCTTAATTATGGCTGAATGGGAGAAAATGGGCCTTTAATTGGTAGGCCTTTCTCTCAGCCAGCAGATCATTCCTTGCCACATTTTCTCAAAATGGCTGCCTTTGTACCTGCTTCCACTATACCTCAATTATTAACAAACCAAACGGTCGTCCTGGTTACCAGCTGATAAGCAGCGAGGCTGATTCAGTTAGTTTGTTATCTCATCAGTTGGAAGGTAAAATGAAAGATGCTGGGAAATCGCATAATTAAACACTTTGATGTATTGTCCCTTTGAAAGTATAAAATCAGCAAAACCATTAGTTGGCCTACTTCAGTGCTGAGATCCAGAATTGAGAATATACTTTTGGTCCCCCCCTACATTTTTGTAATCTTTTTTTGAATTATTCACATTTTGATCTCCCATTTTTGCTCTCTAGTTGCACAAAAATTCAGGCGCCCTTTCCAGTATCACCTGGGGTAATTCTGTGGGAATGCTAATCTGTGATTCAGTTTGATAATATGTCTATGAAATATTCACACATCTCTCTCTCTCTCAGCATTGATTGTAGTGTCCTATAGTAAGCTGTGAGCTGCCTGTTTGTGGCAACATGTGTCTGATATTGGCAGAGGCTCTCAGATAGGTGTAGGTGTGTGTATGTGTGTGTGTGTATGTGAGGATGACATGGGGGAATGACTCAGATGAGTATCCTACTTGACAGTTGCTCGCTGCCATCCGATGCCTCTCACCTGAGGCACAGGCGCTGACATCCTTCAAAACCATCTGCCTGTCTTTCGGTACTAATTGATTTGTCCTTGGATGGAGGTGTCTGGGAATGCTTTGGGGAGAATATGGATTTTGACATATGCTCTGCACAAGACTGTGTACCATATGCAAGAAAGGGCGGAGCCCTGACTAGAAGACCTTTTCAGTGCCTCGAGGTGAATTAGTTGCCTTTGTGATGCGTTGAGTTGTTTAAACAAAGCTGCGGGGAGCTTAATGGCGATGCATCGAAGCAATTTCACAGCAGCAATCTGGTTTGTTTTTTTCTGCTTCAAAGTACATTAAAATCTGCCTCTCTCTACAGTACTTCTTGCTTTTTCTCTGTTTTGTCCTTGACTAAGCCAGTACTCTTCTCACTTTTTAAGGATTCATGCCAAATTCCTAGAAAGAAATACTACCACAGGAGGAAATGGCCTTGACTTTTTAGTACAGCTTTGGAAACAGCTACCATCATCAGAAGTCAAATGCCTGAAGCACTGAAATGAATATGTTGTGTTTTTTGACACCATAGTATTATATCCCCCCCCCCAGCAAGACGATGAAGGCAATAATGAATGCAGGAAGTGGGGAATTATTCTGAAAAGAAAAGGCTGCAAGACACAAGCCGAATAGCCTTTAGTTTGACTTCCTCATGAGGGATTGCACCAGAAGCGAATCCCTTATTTTTGCATAATTGCATAGAAAACTTCATCTCCCCTCCTCCAAAAGAATCCTTCAATAGTCTTTAACTGGCCAAAAATGTCTAAGTAATGTAAGTTATCCTCAGCATGATGAGCACTTAATAAAAGTGCAGTCAGATGCTGGAGAAGTAGATGGTTGTGATAGTCACAGATCACCTCCAACATATTTAGATATCCATCATTGCCAAAACACACCAAACACACTGAGAATATGAAATATTTATCAGTGTTACATTCATGCTTCAGTGTAGCGTTATATAATGCATCAAGTAGAGGCTGTTTGGGTACATCAGATATTTCTCCACGTGAAATCCAGAAAAAGCAGCTTCTGCTGCAGCCTTACGTCCTCCTAATTACCATGTAGTTTCCAGTATTTGCGACTTTCGCTCCTCTTCCTCTCCCTTCCCACAATGTGGAAGTGAGCACAGACTTAAACTGCCCACCAGTAATTGGTTTGCCTCTGAGGATCTATTCCCTAGTGTTTACATTGAGCAAGAAGAGCAACTAATGTATTGGTGTCAGAAAAGGTTAAACGTCTACACCAGCGTTAAAGTGTAATTAAGGTCTTCTCCCAACATAAAAAATGAAAGGAAATGCACACAAAACATTTATACCATATGAGATACATCATTTTAATATTCCACACCTCATTTCTCTTATATAATAGTGTAGCAGTAATAGATATAAAAAATTATAAATATGCAACCACAAATATCCCTAGACACCAGTAGTAGCACAGCAGCATCCCTTATTGGAGCCAAGGTCTACAATGTAGCAAAAATGTCCCTTGGCTATTTGGAGGCAAGGCACAGCAATATAAAAATGCAGGTTTAGTTGTTTGATTGTACCTAACTGTACTAATCAAATAACAGCATGAATGTCTGTTGGGGTGCGTGTTAATTCCTGGGAGGCTGTGGGTTACAGAAGTGACGATTAACCATTTGCATTTAGATTGTGTGCGACTCACTAAATAGACAAATGGCCCTGCAATTAAGACACAGAGGACCAGAGGGTTAGAAGGCCAGGTAAAGTATGTGTTTGTGTGTATGTATGCACATCTGGATGTTTGTATCTGTTAAGCGGGACTACTTTTGATAGCCATGTATACGTCTCTCTCCTTAGTTTTCCTCAGGTCTCTCCCCTATCGGTGATGAAGAACTGGACGATTTGTAGTATTAGTTCAACTGTATCTTATTGCTTATTAGCAGGCCTGAACACCCTGAGGGGGCCAGGAGTTAAATATAAGTGAGATTTAAGGAGGTTTCATCTAGTGAATGGGTGGATTACATGATTACAAAAACCCCTACAGGGAAAGCGTTGGTGTTAGTTTAGACAAGAAGTCAGTGAAAGGGAAAACATGAAAATAAGTAAGCGGAAGAGGACAGAGATTAGGGTGCCTTTAATATGTGATGTAAATGGAACTTTTCTATGGGTAAACACAATAACAAATATTATCAAGTTCATATGTCCAATTTGTTATCGGTTTTCTGTTTACACATCCAGAAGGGATAAAGCAGCATTACCATTTCTTATATCTCTGAGTGGATTTCCAGTTTCAGTGGCTGCAAGAGAGTGGTGAAAGTGAATGAAAACTTTAAGAAACAAAAACAATGAAAGACGACAAAATGCTCCATAGAGTTTATGGCAACGAAAGAGTTCAGAGATAAATATCCCTGCATATGTGATCGTGAGCACCCCATCACAATCACCGCTACATAATTATTGAAGTCACTGTTAATATAAAATATCAAATAGTGCAGTTTTAAGATTTTAAAATCTACAGTTCTTGCAACAGTAAGTTGTCAGAAAAAAACAAAAAAACAAAACAGTTGTCAATATCCAGGTTGTGGTGAATGTGTTCACTATATTGTAGCTGTGGTATGTAAGGCTTAGTCATAGAGGCCTAGAGATCTTTCGGTGACCCCTGGCAACCTGTGGTCACTAGGGAAAAAATGTGTATTCCCTGACTGGTTGGCAAGTGGTTGCTGGAGGTTGCTGGCAGTGGCCAGGTGAAATCAGTTGTGCCGCACCAAAATCCTCCTTGTGATTGCTTTTGTCACTAGCAATTTGCTGCAGTCACTCATATTTTGCATGGAACACGCCAACTCTGCAAACACTCACCATTTACTCTCCGCTGTGCAACTTAAAAAAGCGTGACAAAAAATTGGAACGGAGAACGTTTGCCTTCAATGTAAATTCTGCCTTACTGCTACAACCAACACATTTCAAAAGATTTCAATTTCTTCTTTGAAGGGAAATGGTCTCTGTTTCCCAGCTTGCACTGCACTTTTCACTGTTTCACTGACTAATCGGTGAGTGACATCAGACAAGCTGGCATCTTCCAGGCAACCTGCTAGCAACCAAAGCAATTGCAAGGAGGTTTTTGTGCAGCCCCATATACCTGTTTGTGACCAGTTTTACGCTAGTGATTGCCAGCAAACCCCAATAACTGCTCACCAACTGGTCAGGTATACACATTTTTTCCCTGTGACCAGCTGTTGCCAGATGGTCGCTAAGCGGTAGACAATTGTCTCTGAAGGGCACTGCATAGCAGCTTTCCTGTTTTGTTTTGTTTTTTTCGAAAGCACATGAACAAGGCCAAGCACTATGTTATGTTTTAAAAATATATTTCATATGAGGCCTCCCTCAGCAGGATAATGTGCCTTTCACGGTGCAAAAACTGCTCAGGAGCACAACAAACAACCCACAGTGTTTATTTGGCCTTCAAACTCCACAGATCCCAATCCAATCGTGCATCAACTGGAACCAGCCAAAATCCAGAGAGGTCGTATGCTGTAACCCAGAGGACCCCAAAATCAAAATCATCCTCGAACCTCCAGGTGCCAGACACTACAGAGGACCTCTGTTCCTATCCCAAAGAGTCACAGCCACACAACAGGCTTTGCTCAAAATCAGGTGCAAATGTGACTTGCTACTCAATAGCACATGGTTGTAATGCTGTGGCAGTATATTTGAAACACAAGTTTGGTATGCATCGTCTTACCTAAGGGCAGTCCTTATCAAATGACAATTACTTATGAGACTGTTACACCCTCTGACAATAGGAGGGTCTGGTCCAGGGTCTGCAGCTGAGTCATAACAGATCTTCTTATAATGGTGACTCAATCGATCAGTGTACAAAACAAACATACATTAAAGTCAGAGGTAGAGACAAATGCAACATGTACAGAGTTTGTCTTTATTGACTAGTGGTTCAGTTGATATTTAATGAGCTCTGCTGTGCAAAAATATTTAATTAGCATGATTGATCCCAAAGCATACACTTCTGTCATCATTTACAATAGGCTGCTTTTGGTTTAAAGCAGTTTCTATTGATATTCTTCAATGTTTCTCCTGTTTTCTTTTTCTTTCCTCACTCTCCTCACTCTGATTAATCTTTTATTGATACCCATCCTTCAGAACTCTCTTTCCTTTGCTCCTAAAGTCTTTGTGTGATGAAAACTTAGATCCTGTTTTCATCCTTCAGCTAGTTTCGGACTAAATAAGTCATATGCACTCAGAAGATAGAGACGGGGAGCCAGCAAAATACACCAACCCTGTCAGTATCCAGTGTAACATCTTATTTAGAGAATCTACAGTGAACATCCTTTAAGTTATTCATGTAGGATTCAGATCGCCTGAGGGCAGTTTGACAGAGGAGATTGTAAATGTGCAGATATTAATTCTTGAATGATTGAAGGAAAGAGTAATGGAAAGAACCCACAAAAAAAAAAAACAACACAATTTCTAGTCTATACTGAGTTACAAGTAGGTTTTTAATTTTTTTTTTATTATGGGGAAGCTTGATTCTCTCCTTCATTTTGACATTTTTGCTTTGGATTGGAATTTCTGCTACTGGATACATTGTCATAATTTTTGGTGGACACATTTATGGCTCACTTATTTTTTAATGCAACACCTTTCCTTTTTCAGCCATTCTGTTGTAGATTTGTTGCTGTGCTTGGGGTCATTGTCCTGTTGCATGACCCAATATGGACCAGGCTTTAGCTGTCAAACAGATGGCCTCACATTTGACTCTAGAATACTTTGGTATAGAGAGGAGTTCATGGTTAACTCAATGACTGCAAGGTGCCCAGGTCCAGTGGCTGCAAAACAAGCCCAAATCATCATCCCTCCACCACCGTGCTTGACAGTTGGTATGAGGTTTTTGTGCTGATGTTCTGTGTTTGGTTTTCTCCAAACGTGGCGCTGTGCATTATTATATTCACTTGGGGTGAATTTGCTGTTTTCTTTTATATCATCATACAGCTCATACTAAATAGCTTTTATTGCCTTATGCAAATTCACTATAGTCAATGCAGACTCCTATAATGTAGCTTTGAAGCAGCCTTTAACCAAATTCCTCTCAGCATGCCCCCTGCCCATCCTGTGACTTAACTACAACACCACTGTGAAGCTTCTCATAAACCCAGATCAAATGCTTTGAGTGGGACTTGTCTCATTTCCTGTGTTCTGTATCCACAGCTTCACAGGGACTGTAGAAGAAGAGGGCACCATCTGTGCACCTTTGCCCAAACAGAAAAAAAGAAAAAGACCAAGAAGAAAAACATGTTCTCTCTGTGTTTAAGATAATCTCACGGAGGCCCTTGTTCTATTGGAAATCCTCTTGCCACTGAAATCAATCTGCTTTCATCAGGTTTAATGACACTTGGTTAGGACCCCCATTTCCACATAGGCTGTTCAGGGAGCTATTTGTCTAGGATGAAGTAACTTGGTGAAAACCACTTCAGTAGCCCATCCAGTGATCCATATGGTCAATAGACTTAGCTGAAAGGATCAAAAGAAGTGCACACACCAAGTATTATTGGGCTTGACAGAGGACACTAATGGGCACGATCTCATTAGCCCAAATTTGCAGAACCGTGTAGAACATCTGGGTATCTCATTGTTTAAGCCTGCAAAACCTTTTTGGCGTACACTCCAATTTCATTCTAAGAAATGAGTTGCCAGCACTGAATCTGGTGTCCAGCTCTCTTTAATACTTCCATTAAATCTACAACCAAGCTAGCATAACAGCTAGATAAATGTAAGCAGCTAGCTCAACATACTCTTAGCATACTCTTACCATTTGCACCATCAAATTTATTATAGTTAGCTAGTTAGGAGGCTTCATTGATTAGCTTAACAATGAGTGATATAAATATAGAACAATGATAGGCTTGAATACACTCACCGCCCACTTCATTAGGTACACCTGTTCAACCACTCATTAACGCAGCTATCTAATCAGCCAATCACATGGCAGCAACTCAATTTAGGCATGTAGACATGGTCAAGACGACCTGCTGAAGTTCAAACTGAACATCAGAATGTGGAAGAAAGATGATTTAAGTGACTTTGAACATGGCATGGTTGCTGGTGTCAGATCAGCAGTTTCTGAGTATTTCAGAAACACGTGGAACAACATGTGGAACCTTGAAGCAGATGGGCTACAGCAGCAGCCCATCAGCATACTGGATGCCACTACTGTCAGGTAAGAACTGGAAACTGAGGCTACAATTTGCACAGGCTCTCCAAAACTGGACAACAGTAGATTGTGGTCTGATGAGTCTCGATTTCTGCTGCAACATTTGGATGGTAGGGTTAGCATTTGGCTTAACAACATGAAAGCATGGATTCATCCTGCCTTGCATCAATGGTTAAGGCTGCTGCTAGTGGTGTAATGATGTAGGGGATATTTTCTTGCCACACTGTGGACCCCTTAGTACATTGTTTGAACATCACAGCCTACCTGAGTATTGTTGCTGACCAAGTCCATACCTTTATGACCACAATGTACCCATCTTCTGATGGCTGCTTCCAGGAGTATAATGCACCATGTCACAAAGCTCAAATCATCTCAAACTGGTTTCTTGAACATGACAATGAGTTCCCTGTACTCAAACGGCCTCCACAGTCACCAGATCTCCATTCAAAAGAGCACCTCTGAGATGTCATGGAACTGGAGATTCCCATCATGGATGTGCAGCCGACAAATCTTCAGCAACTGTGTGATGCTATCATGTCAACATGGACCAAAATCTCGTTGAATGTTTGCAGCACCTTGTTGAATCTATGCCACGAAGAATTAAGGCAGTTGTGAAGGTAAAAGGGAACCCAATCTCTGGAGAAGTCACTGTTACACTTGAAGTCATTATTTGAGAACAGTGTTTCAATACATAGTTTATGGCTTATGTTAACATTTAAGACACATTTCAAACAACATAAATCTCAGCATGTTGCAGTGTAACTCCACAGAGCAAGTACATGTTAAGTAGCCAGCTCTGTAGATAACAGGCCACATATGTGAATACGTGGCCTAGTTAAAGGGAGTAAGAAGCATCACATCGGCTGGCAGTCCAAAACCAGTCTTACCTCAGGTATGAAAGGACTGTGGCCAAGTAACGTAATGCATATTTGATTATTATTAAGGATCCTGGTTATTTCTAGCCTTTGTGTAACCATAAAGGCTTCGATCCAGTAGGTCAAATTTAAGACAGATTATGATCTTCACCAAATCTCATGATGTTTCACTTCTCTGCAGCATGATGGCAGTCCCTTCTCTTGAGTGGCAGACTACTTCGTTTCTTTTGTTTTTGTTTTTTTCCTGCCACCACTTTGTCTGTCTCAGTGCAGCATTTCAATGACAAAACCAAAGCCACCTTCTCCACCTTTATAAGGTTTGCAAGAGATGACACTTAGAAACTGACATCAGTTTCCAAGTGGGTATTTATATGTTGTCTTGTGGAGATATGAGATGTATAAATGAGAGTGATTAATTAGACGAAGAGTATTTCCTATGTATGCTTTTACTAGAACATTTGAAACATTTTTTTTTTTAGAAAAAAAGTGTTTCTTTTTATCCATGTCCTCTCTCTACTCAAGGGAGCTTTAAACCCCCCAAGCGGAGCAGAGCTGGTATTCCCACCACAGCACTCTAAACCACTAAGCCCATCAAGATGCTTGCAGTAAACCAGTAATAACTGAGCAAGATAAGGAGCAGTCA
>VUQI01028849.1:0-22060 GCA_015106735.1 Paratilapia polleni | reverse complement strand
TTTTTTTTTCCCCCAATAAAAAAAAAAAAAAAAAAAAAATGCCACCTTGAACGAGGCAAGTGAAGCTGCTTCATATGCAATGAAACAAATTAATCGAGAGCATGGAGACACAATACATAGTACACACAAGGTTAATGTGTTGGTCCCTCAATTTGTTACGTGAATCTGTTTGAACCAACATGCTACCAGAAGCAAGAAGCATTACCAAAATGTCGGCGTAAGAAACAGTTTGTTTTGTTGTAAAAAAACAGGTCTGGTAATTGATTGTTGAACTACTCAAACATTCTTAATGTGTTAGTTCCAAAGTTGCTTTGGGAATGCTACAGAAGTCCTCAGCGTTGACATATTTGATTTAATCTCAAAGCGTACACTTTTTAAAAAAATCAAGCAGTAGCTCCTCGATAGCTGTCTACCTGATATAAAAGCTTTCAGGACTTAATATGTTGTATTAAACGTGTCCATTAAACAGTTGTGACAGAAAGAAAGGCGTTATGGACTTTGGAGCCCTCTGGGACTCTGGCCCCATGGCTCATCAGCTCCTGGATAGTCATCCAGTTATCCAGTATCTTTTTGTTTCGTTTCTTCATCATCTTTTTGTGACTGAGCTCTAAGATATTGATCTCCTTCCTGCCTTCAGCTCCACTCGCTGGTCCCTCCTTTAGACACTCCAGACGGCTTTTTTGCATAAACTCCCTCCTTTTTCTTTGCTCTCTGGCCCGTGCCAAGTGCTGCTTCCTCTCCTCTTTGCTCCAGTAGCGGCCCATCTTCATCTCACTCATGGCATCGTCATCCGTGGTCATGCCTCCGCTCCTCTCCTCTCTGATCCTTAGTGCTCGCTCCCTCAGTATCCGATCACGAGCAGGCCTCCGGGCAACATATCGTGTCCCATCAGCTCGAACTTTGACCTTCCACTCTAGTCGGGGTTCCCCAGGGCGCCCGTTACGGTGCACAGGATCTCGACACACACTGAGGAGACTCAGCTGGCTCTGAGAATACTCCAGGGATGAATGCTGCTGTAGCAGCTGCATGTAGCTCTGCAATACAGAGAACATTGTTAGCAAAGAGATGTTCAAATACGCCTTAATCAAAGCTACATTAGCATTAGATTCACACGTGTCTTCTTGATGATACACACCTGGAGCTGCTTGGATCCTACCTGGCCATGATAAGGGGTTGTGTGATATGAAGAACCATAGGGAAGCCCTCTCCTTGACTCTCTGGTCCTCCCTTTCTTCTCACACCTCTCATCATCTGCAGGCAGGGCAGGGTCCGACTCAGACCTAGAAGGGTTGCTCTGATCGGGGCTGCTTGAGATAACAGGACCTGGATCTGCTGGCCTGCTACGACTAGATGCGCTCTGGGGCTTGGGGATAGGGATGGGACTGGATGGTGTGGAAGAAGCCAGTCTGAGGTTTTTCTGGTTGGTTATGCTGATGTGTCTCTGCAGAGAGTGGTCAGGAGATCTCTCCATACCCAGTGGTGTTGAGCGCGCACTCTCTGCTGTGTTGTAGGCACTGGAGCTGTCTTTCTCGCGTATCTTATCGCCTTCCAACCTCTCTGGGTGTTCATGAATGTCAGCCAACCTGCCGTGCCGCTTGTGTCCATCTTTGTGGCTCCTTCCTGGTGAGCAGGGCACAGGCTGCGACTGCTCCTGCTGGTGGGACTGGCGGAGCTGATGGGCCTGCATGATGCTCTGGCATTCTAGCTCAATGCTGCGCAGTTCCTCATTTAGCATCCTCAATTCGTGCTCTACCCCTCCCCCTCCCCCTGTATCATCTGCACAATCTCCATCCTCTCCTCCTTGCTCGGTAAGGCTGCATTCTATACTGTGTCGAATTGAGTATACCCCGCATTCGCCCCCGTTTCGGATTTGACACTTGAGCTCCAAGAGTTGCTGGAAGCGATTCTCCAGACCCAAGATCCCACCTCCAGCATTGCGAACACTCACTACCCCTTCATGGCTTTGGCCTGTGGACAGTGTTCTCACACTCTGGTTTTCCTGTGGGACAGCACCCCCTCGCCTGGTGTGTGGATGCTCCGCCCGCCATCGTTCCCTTAGGCAATGAGCTGGGCTCCTTCTTTGGAGCTTAGCCAGCAGGGGCTGGTGCTCCGGACTGTCAGTACTGCGTCCAAACCCACTGTCTTGATTGTTGGAAGAACATGTAGCTGTGTCTGTTGTCATCCCTTCTTCAGCATGATGCTGGGGTATTAAGAGAGAAACAGTTGTATTACTTAAGGGCTGTTTCACTCAGTTGTAAGACCATAAATTCTTTGTTGTTATTGATTTGGTTTCACACTGCACTGGGAAGGGAGAATTCAGTTCAGGCTTCTCCTAAGTACAGTAATAACACCCATATGGGACAATCCTGCACCTCGTGATTTACGTCCAAAAATCCTGTGCCAGTGCGAGATGCACTGTGTCATATGTTGAGAGGCTAGAAACCTGTCCAGGCATCCATGGAAAACAGGATTTACAAGGTTGAGTGAAGTTGGAAGTTTGCGCTAAGCAAGCTAGCTTGTTGACCTCTAAAGATAACAGCTATGCCATGTTCTGGCTAAGATATTTCTAAAACATGTACTAGACTGCTTTACCCTTGGATATAAACAAAGACGAAAAACTTAAGGCCATCAAGGTTTTGGAGGACTACCTGCAGTTACGGTAGTTAGTGCATAAGGATTTGCCAACCTGCAGCTAGCTAAACTGGTATTTTTTAGGATCATATAGACACAGCAGCAAGGGCTTGTAGACATTTAAGGGTGAGGGCTTAATTGTTTTCAATAAAAGTACATGTTGAAGGTCAGTCAGGTGAAGTACAGCACTTTGGCGTTTGGTAATGCCCAATGGGCAATGAGAAATAACCATAGCAGAGCATGACTGAGAGGAAACTATCCACGAGGTGAAAAAAAGTCTATTTTTGCATGAATTGAATTATTTACAACCAATAAGTCATTATCCTGAGCTTACTCTACTTACTGACATCTTACTTGGTCAGATAGTTATTAATCTGTTTTGTGTTAAAATGTTTGTGACAGCTCAGGCCCTGGTGCTGTAGTGTACACCACAAGGCTTTAAAAGCTTATCTTAAGGGTTACAGTATATACTAGACATATACCCTAAATGCACAGAACACCTAAAAGAACACTGTTTTACTGTCTTTGGCAGTGTATAAAGATTCATTTGCTTCTTCTCTCCTTCCTTCCCTATGACTCCCTATCTCCCTCTCACCTTCTGCCTTTTTTAATGGACATTTTGTCTACTGTTTGATTGTTTTACTTGGAGTACACTCTTACCTCATCTCCCTTGTCAAAGCTATGTTCCTTCTGCTTCCTCCTCTCCTCGAGAATCTCCTCCATGAGCTCCTGTTGCTCATCATCCAGCCATCCAGCCTCCTCATCCAGCTGAAATCACAACATCTTGTCAGAAACCTCTCTCTTTCTCTTTGGTTTTGAATCAATGTATTTGTGTGTCTGCAGGAACTCCAATCACACTGACAGGAATGGAAAGGGAAAGGCAGCTGCTTTTATTTGACATGACACAGGTTGTCAAGATAGGGCATGAAGGCTGCGTAGATGTGTGTGTGTGTGTGTGTTTACCTGGATTTCTGGCCTTGTCACCAGTAGTGTGATGCTCCTTGCTTCTTCACTTGACAACAGGGCAACAGCCTTCTCTCTGTCTTGCACTTCACAGCCATTTATCTGTACATCAAAGACAAGAACAGATGGTCGTGTCAGTGAGAAAGAGCCGATACAAAAGTCCACATAACCTACAAAAGAAATGTAATTTTATCACCCATGTATACCTATGACAAATAAAATTCATGCAATTGTTTCTTTTTTGCAAGACACCTTGAGCCACAATGTCTTTTTTTTATCCCCCTTTCTGACAATTTTCTTCCTCCATTAATTTCTTTTTGGTCCATTTCTTTTTTTGGATCTCTCCATGTGTCTTCACTACCGCGCTCTTAGTAAAGAGACTCACTTGGGAGTGCATAGTCCAACCTCACGAGAGTCTGCTCTCACCAAACCATCCAGACATACAATTAACTGTTCTTTGACAGGTGGCGTTCATCTTTTCCTCACTAGAGTAATGGGGCTGTCAGAAGAAGATAATAGGGCCAGGAGTACAGCAGGCCTTGCTCCTCACAATCATTCATAGTACCAGGAAACAGAAACACTGTAGAGAGAATGGAGTGCTGAATGCAATAAATATGGAAGAGAGGTAATGTTGGTATACTGTTGTTCAGACTAGAAGCAAGTTGAGATGTTGCTTACTGAGAGCATCAATAATAAGACGACTTATCTGATTTATGCAAAATGAATAAATAACTCCTTTGTGTGAATGTCACAGGTTACACATTTAGGGTGTCCACCGGAAAAATGAAATCCAGCCCGCTGGGGTGGGATTTAACATCACACTTGCTGAATGTACCACTATCTACCCGTCATAATGCAGAGCTGGATTGCTGCAGCTCTCGATACATCTTCTGTGCTGACGCATTGTTGCTGATGAGAGAGAGAAAATGGGGAGTTCCATAAAGAGAAAACACCAAAGAGAAAGCAAGTAATATTTTAGCCTACTGTAATTAGCAAACAAGTTGACAGATTTCACGGGTAACATTTTCTCCACAAATGTCTTTTTTGTTCTCCTCCAGCACACAGGGTTAGGGTTGCTTCCACTTCCCAGTGTCAAAGTTCTTTATAGTTACAACCCTTTCAAGCTGTCTTGTAAGTGTAAAAACAGTAACAAAGATAATAAGATGCATTCGGCAGCTCAGCGGTTCCCAAACTGTATGCTTAGGCACACTGGTGTACTATGAGGAAAGTTCAGGTGCACATTATTACTGCAACACACAACTGCACAATAAGTTTTTTTCTGTCAATTTTTAATTTACTATATCAATATTTCCCCTTAGAAAAAAAGTCAATAAAAAAAAAACTTGGGTGGGAATTATGGGAGCGTGACACATCAAACACCGTAATTAACAGAACGGAGGTTAATAAGGGGGACAGTGGGTCACTTTCTTTTGTGGCACAAACCACAACTAACCACGAGTGCCAATGACCCACTACGTAAAGAAAAGACTAAAAGTATCACCAAAGAGTTTGGTAAGGAGAGGGAGGCAAGGTGTGTTCTAGTGAGGTGGTGAGACACATGACAAACAGTCCACCACATCAGGTCTGTTCTAAGTGTGTGTGATAAATGCCTCGAAACAGGCAGTTTTTCCCCTCCTCTGAACAGTATACGATATCCTGCACAGTTAAATATAAAGTTAAACGAATGCTTTGATGCAGTGCACATGCTCACCTTTGAATTGTCTTGCAAAGAACTTAAAGACCAGAGGCAAGCTATCGTTAAACCTTACACACTGTGTGTCTCTATGGGCTCAAATAGCCCTGCAAGGTAACACCAGCAGCCAGTCAAGAGACAAAATGTGTGTCTGGACACATTGTGTTAAGAATGTGTTAATTAGATGCATGAGTACTATGAGAATATCTAAATAAATGTAAAAAATACATGTACATACTGATATGCACTGACATATTAATTCATATTTGTATTTGAACACGTGATTTTGCTTTAGGTAATATAAGTAAAAAAAAAAAAAAAAAAAACATTAACAGGCTGTACACTAAAAAAAATTTTATTTTACAGAAACCACCAGGCAACTCTCCATTACAACTTAACGAGGTGTGTGTAACCATGTTCACCTTCGTTACACACACCTTTGCCACTTACTGGTAAGCCTGGAGCTAAGAGTGCAAGCCTTTTAGCCTTTTAACTTTGTTAATCCTGCATCCCAGTAGTACAACTATTTGTTACATTTCAATATAAAGAACTGCACGTATTTTTAAAATAAAATGCATAAAGCCTCACAACAATTTTGTTGTAAGTGTTGACCATTCTCCCCCCTCAGCAAAAAAAAGTACTGACATCTCATCTCTCCTATAGCCATCTTTCCACACACAGTTAGGCTATCTATATACTGTAGGCAGTGTGACCCCATGGCTGTTTCTGCATAATGAGAGACAGAGAAAAACTGCCACAGAGAGACAGTGATCCTAGAGATGATGTAGTGCCTGGTGTAACTACAACTAAGGACTTTAATTTCCCTGCTAAAACGAGGTGATTAAATATACATATGCTTGCCCAGACTGGAGACACAGTAGCTTGGACATTCTGTAAAAAAGGACTGCCTTACAAGCAGACTGGAAGATGTCCAGATTCCACATAGCAAAACAAACCAAAGTTGTTGTTTTTTTGTTTTGTTCTGTTGTAAGGCTGATAAGGCTGATTGCATCCCACCAGTGATGTGAATGTGAAGAATCCTTAGGCATAGACAGAGAGTTGTTTATATTATAACCTGCTGTTCATGTACTTTGGTCACTGACATGAAAATACGCACCTGTAGAATACGATCTCCTTCCTTTATGCGTCCGTCTCTTGCTGCTATGCTGTTTGGCTCTACCTGCACAAAAGAACTTAAAAATCAATGCTGACAACCAATCACAGCTTGCCTTTGTATTCTCGAAAAGACAGCAGTGATGCACCATGCTCCCACCACTGCTCTTTCATGTCTGCTGTTAGGAGAAAAGTCTGTTCTTTCATGAAGAAATGACGCTTATTTTCTTGCCAACAACCTCCTATTTTTGATATGAGGCAGGTTGATTTTAACAGATTCTGAGCTCTGACTGGTATCAGAGATTCACATTAATCCTGGTTTTCGTAGCTAGTGACTGACACTATCTGATTTATCATCTAAGTGAAATGGAGCCACGTATGAAGCATGAGTAAAAGACACTGAGAGAAACAAGGAAAAAAACAACTAAAAACATAAAAAAACATCCCAAGCGTTTATGGGACAAACACGGCTCTGTTTTGGCTGAGCAGCAGCTCATATTTTTTTAAAAATTCAACTCAGTGGATATGCATATAAGCTACAGCACCACTCAAAGCCCTCAACAACCACTTCATAAACTTTGTTGTTCTTGCATTGAAGATCAAGAGATTTAGCGACATGTGGAAAAAGCAAAACTTGGTGGAGGGTGGTTAAAAAAAAATCACGCAGTTCTCAAAGTTACACCAATACTGCATGCATTTTAATGTGGGGAATTAGCATTTCTATCATTTTATCAAACATACAGAAATAGATCTGTTATGCCGGTTGGAGTCTTCACAATCTGCTGAGGTTCAGCAGGTGTCTGTGCTTTTTTTTTACTTCCTTTTTTTCTTTTCATGCTGTTCATAAACTAACAGATGAAAAACCAGAGGAATAGCTGGCAGTTCACAGATATACAGTGTATATAAAATTATTTCTAAAAAGACTGAAAGGGTCTAACTACACTGCACTGCATTGTGATTCTGCCACTTATGTCCTTATGTTGGTGAGCTAATCCTCACTGTAGCTCTTACTTTTCACAGCCTTGCCATTGTGTTCATAATGGGATTGAAATTGCACCTGCAGTCAGACTAAACATTTATTGAATTCATTTTACAGCCCCCATAATTCTCTCATTCATTCATCTCTATCGTGGAAAAGGCAATAATTTGTTTTCATTCTGTCTTATTTAAAAAAAAAATTCAAGAGGAAGTGTTTTTTTTCTTTCCTGAGGTGCAAATCATTTGAATTTTTAAAAAAAGAATATGTGTTCCTTCTTTGATTTTTGTGCTTGGCATTCAGATGGCGGGTTCCACTAAATGTGCCATTTAACACATTGTGTAGAGGGGAAGAGAAGGTTGTCGCTCAGAGCTTATTAAAACCTGCAATTTAAACTTGTTAAAGGGGGAGGAATGAGAAAGGCAGGAAGGGAATCACATTTCAAAGCCGACTTCTTCTTCGGCCATGCATGTCTTATTCTGAGTTCATATTTGACTGGCAAACATTCTTCTCTCTCTCTTCCCTAAATTCAGTTTGAAATGCGCTCTGCTATGTAAAGAGAATGAGAATTTTTTTGGGATTTCATGCCTTCTTTTACTTTCAATACTGCTCTAAACAAAACTGATCATGGGGCTCTCAGTTCACTATGTGAACAGGCTGCTTTGTCTCTAATTGTATTTAGTCCTTTTTTATTCTTGAGGGCTTCACTGAAGGACATTTAAGAAGCGATTTTCCATCAAAACTCCAAAGGAAATGATTAAGTGTAGTGATAAAGATAACACTAGTTTCTCTATCCCCACCTGGCTGACATAGATGCCAGTGTCCTCCTCGTCATCAGTCCTGTAGCACAGCGTCAGGCCCAGCTTTTCTTGGCTGTTCTGCCTACACAGCTCCACTTCCTGTTACACACACAAGAAAAACAACAATGATACTTTGATCAGGACCGTTTTAATCAAAAGAGGATTATTGTTTCCAACCGCAGTAGATTATATTCAGTGATATGGCTTAGTTCTGGGAGCAGAGCAACACCAAGACCCTCAGTACAGAAGAGAGCAGGCATCACTGACAACAGGTGGCATGATTCAGTTAGAAACAGAATAAAAAGAAGGAACCAGGGTGAAGGTGGGTTGCAAAGTGGCATATGGGGCAGCAGCAACAGTGGGCAGGTGGAAGCAACAAAATAGTGCAGTCTGTATGGAATTTGTCAAAAGGAAGTGCAGCAGGGTATGAGCTGAGCCATCAGCCAATGCCGGGTGGCACTGAAATCAGCTGATATCAGCTGGGGAACCAGGATTAGGGGCGGAGTTTGACTTCAGGGCCTGCCTAAACTAAACCTATTGTATGGATTGTAAAACAACATAATTTGAAGTACAGTTTGTATTGCAGCTGAAATTATGTCAGGTATGGAAGAAGTGGTCAAACTTTTTTATTTGTTTTACATTACCGCCACTTTATCACTTCGTGTAGGTTTTGTTCTTCTGCGGTATGTTGAAACTGCTTTAGGTAAAGAGAATCTATGCTTTTTTAATATTTTCCCTCACATACAATATCCAGGCAATGTCAGCCTTTTTCTCAGTCACATGAGCACACACACATTTATATTACAGTCATGTGAAGAAGAAAGTACCCCCTTACTGCTTCCAAGTAGCAGGTGCTGCTAATCAAATGCACTTGATTAACTGATTATTAGACCACCTCTATGACAGCAGAAGTTTTGGCTGCTGGTCTGGAGCATTCTGGTGTGTCTTAACACAATGCCACAATCTTCCCAAGCAAATTCACCCCAAGGTCAGTCCAAACATTGCTCAAAGAGCTACACCTCAGGCTCCTCAGTTAGAATGTTAAATTTTACAGTTCATGACAGTACAATTAGAAAAAGACTGAACAAGTATGGCTTGTCTGGAAGGGTTGCCAGGAGAAAGCCATAATGGCCATAATGCACAGCACCACGTTTGGAGAAAACCAAACACTCATATCAGCACAAACACCTCATACCAGCTGTCAAGCGTAGTGGAGGGGTGATGATTTGGGCTTTTTTTTGCAGCCATATGACCTGGGGACCTTGCAGTCACTGAGTCGATCATGAACTCCTCTGTATATCAAAATATTCTAGAGTCAAATGTGAGGCCATTTGACTGACAGCTAAAGCTCGGTACTAATGGGTCATGCAACAGCATAATGGTCTCAAGCACAGCAGCAAATCTACGAAGTCCAGACTTCAACCTGATGGAAATGATGTGGCGGGACCTGAAAAGAGCTGTGCATAAATGAATGTCCACAAACCTTAATGACCTAAAGCAACTTTATAAAGAAGAGTGGGCCAAAATTCCTCCACAAGGATGTGAGAGACTGATAAAGTCATATAGAAAACAATTACTTCAAGCTATTGCTGCTAAAGGTAGTTCTTTTTCACATCTGTGTATACTTCTGAGTAATGCTGCGTAGTGCATTTGGTCATTTTTCAGCTTTCAGAACGACTTGACACCACCCTCAACATTGCCAGATTAGGAGGGTGCCAGTCAGAATTCTGATAGCAGAGTTTTTACTCAGCAATAAGATTTGTAAATAAGCCTTTTGAACATGAGCGTTTTCCACTTTAAAGCATATACAGAATAAACGGGCTGAGGAGGTTCTTCAGTCCCAAATTGTCACATCTATCTATCTATCTATCTATCTATATCTATATCTATATACACACACACACACACACACACACACACACATATATATATACTGTATATATATATATACACATGTATATAAACTCAGATGGGGCTCCATCAAGTGATCTGTCTATGATGACATGAAAGCCCGTCAAATACAACCAAGCACGCAGCAACATACAGGGCAGACCTTTGATGGCTATGTTGATGCTATTTCCCTCACTGATACCCTCCCACAGGAAATTTCTCTAAATTTAGCCTGACTCACAACTAGTTCCTTTTGATCTCAGCTGTGTATAAAGGTAATCGCATAAAGATAACTCCCGGGGTAATCTTTATTAACCCCATAGTGCCAAATTCATTTCACCACTGTGATATGAAAGGAGGGATGCGGGATAGATTGTGGGATATAAAGAGGCTGAGGCTGGGTGTGGTAGTGGGGGGCAAGAATTAAACCCCAGCCCCCCATTTTTTCTGTCATGGGAAAACCACAATAGCAGAGATTGACAGGGGAAGAAATTAATTTCTGTGGCATTTAACCCCCTGTGCAAGCAGCCCTGACCTTCAAAGGTTGGGAGTTTATAATATTGTAACACCATGTGCTGGTTTTGACAAGCCACACTCCTCAGCAGTTTAGTACACTGGCTGATTTGTACAATCCCTGACAGTGAAATAACAACTGAATGCAGTGAGATCAGGCAGCACTAATGCCTTTATGTCAGTGCACGTTGGGTGGGTTGCCAGGTTTCAGTGGATTTAGATGCCTGGAGCCGTTGGGTGCTAAAGCTATGAAGTGACTTGATTAGTGATGATTGGATCATAATCTGTGCTGCTGTGGAGTTTGGAGAATGGCACAGCAATGACTTAAAAACTCATTTCATCTGGCTTACAATGCATATGACAATTTATGTGGTTTCCCAGCCTTAGTAGGGAAGATCACATTTACCACATGTTACAAATGTACAAGAGAAACAAAGACATATTGACAATAGGTGGCATTCTGTCCTTTAGTGCCACATTAAACATCTGGTAGTAACATTTCACTTTAATATGCACTTAACTGTTACTTCATGTTTCATTTTAAGAGAAATTACTGCCAAGTGTAATGTTCACTGGCTCATTGTTTCCTCATTGCAGATGATGATATCTTTTTGGCTTTCGCTATTTCGAAGCGGCAGTCTTTAAAGCATAGTAATCGTAATTCAGTCAATCTGAAAAAGATTGCAGATGATTTTAAATGACAGGCTTCCCATTGATTCCCATTTGTTGCAGTAAATAGGTAAAACTGGAGCCCCGCAGTGTGCGAGACATTAAATCTTTTCTCTTATCATGTGCTTGTTTTTGGCCCAGTACTAGCCCATTTTTGGCATTGATGCATTTTATTGGTTTTCCAAGCTTCCCATTCACATCGCGCTTTAGCTTCACTGAGCTTTCTAGTTTTTACTTTGAGATTTTTAAATTAGCTTTGCAGGTCCCATTTAACTGCATTTAGAAGACCCCTCTTTTACTGTGCTTCTTTACACTGAACTACAGCATGCCAACTGATTTTACATTGAGAAATTAAAGGGATATGGCTTCTAATACAACAGCATTGGTCTTCCACATTACTGGCTCAACCTCTTACATACTGTAGATGTTCATTCTGCTTTGTTACTGCCTCTGCTGCTGTCTTACAGTAGAAACCACTGAGCTCCTTGTTCTGCCTTTGTATTTTTTTATACAGAATAAAGATGCAGTACAGCTGCCAGGTGTTGTAGTAGACTGCGCTGACAGCCTTAACAGAAAACACTGCCTGCTAGCAGCATGGAGTGGCAAAATACTAATAGGAAACACCAATGATATAATCTTGGATTGAGTTTGAGATTTTTAACACAAAACCTGAGCTACAAATTGGAGGTGTGGATTTTGAAATGTATCTTGTACAGAGAGTGTAGTTACAGGTGGAAATTACATCCAGCCTGGATCTAAAGTTCCTGAAAGTTATGGAGAAGCTACAATAAACTGCAGTATTTAAAGTTTTAATGGTACTCTTTTTGAATACTATCAAATTTGTTGCTTCTTGATCCATAGAAAGTGGTAGTAGGTCTTGTTGAATTATTTTATCTTGCGTTATACTTACCAGTGCTCAGTAAGACTCTTTGCTTTTGCACAGCTGTCTGCATACCAGTATTTGCTTTGGATTTTGGTTTGGGAGATTAAAAATTCAGCATATGAAGTTTGGCACCTGTTGACAATCCATAATTAAGACATTAGAACAGGATTAATTTGGCAAACAGATAACTGGCTGCTGTCTGGCAGACTGCTGCTGCTTTATTAACTGCACCATTCAATCTGGTGATCAAACTGAGTCTTCATTAAAATCTGTTGTTACTCAATATTACTTTGCCTGGTAAGTAGATATAAAAATCAAAATGTGTCGAAAAAAACCCCCACATTTCCATACCCACGTGTTTCTGGGTATCTGGTAACTGGAATGACTTTCTATTCAACAGTGAACTTTATTTTTTACACTAGTAATCAAAGGATCCACATAAAAACTACTTTGAACCTCTGTTGCTACCTGACAATATTATGGTATGGTAGATTTGGCAGAAGGGGTATTATGACAGCAGGGGTACCCATGTGGACAATCAGACTGGAGTGAAGCTAAACCTGTCAGTCAGAAGTAATGTTCCTGGGAATTGCAGCCCTATTCTGTTTCATCCAAGAGGAAAGCAATTCATGTTTCAGTTAGATACACATGGATGGACAGAGGAAAGTGTAGACAGCTGATTTGGTGTGTGTGTGTGTGTGTGTGTGTGTGTGTGTGTGTATGTCTGGTGGGTGGGAGTGTGTCTGTGTGTGTGTGTGTGTGCTGACCTTGTTCTGATACTACTGCTATTACCGCACACAAGCCCTCAACCTTCCCCTGACCCACACAGGAGAGTCTTTCATCCAGACGACGCAGTAAGGTAAGACCACAGCTGGTAGAAGAGAATACCCTAATGACCCACAATGCAGTTCAGTGAACCAGGAAGTGCCTATTAAACCCATGAGGGTCACTGTCAGTAGCAAATATCACCCGTCACTATCACCTGGCATGATATTGAGGTCTACTGGCTGATTGGCATGATTCATCTGCCACAATGGAGACACTTGTGGGTGCAGACCGTGAATGTGCTCTTTGAATAACAGGATTTTAGAAGAAGAAAAATCTCAGTGTTAAAAAATACCAGTGTACGTAAGATGCTGGAAATATTCGTCAGAGATTTTGGTCCATTTTGACATGATAGCATCACACAATTGCTGCAGATTTGTTGGCTGCACATCCATGATGGGAATCTCCAGTTCCATGACATCTCAAAGGTGCTCTTTTGAATGGAGATCTGGTGACGGTGCAAGCTGTTTGAGTACTGTGAACTCTCTGTCATGTTCAAGAAACCAATTTGAAATTATTTGAGCTCTGTGACATGGTGTGTTATCCTGCTGGAAGCAACCATCAGAAGATTCAATTCAATTCAGTTCAATTCAATTTTATTTATATAGCGCAACAACAAATCACAACAACAGTCTCCTCAATGCACTTTATATTTTAGGGTAAAGACCCTGCAAATTAGACAGAAAACCCCAACAGTCAGACGACCCCCTATGAGCAAGCACTTGGCAACAGTGGGAAGGAAAAACTTCCTTTTAACAGGAAAAAACCTCCGGCAGAACCAGGATCAGGGAGGGGTAACCATCTGAGTTAGGAGGGTGCCATCGCGAGTGGTTGGGGATGAGGGGAAACTGAAGAGAGCAGAGGGAGACAGGACAAAAGACACACTGTGGGAAAGAGACAGAAGATGGGTACACTGTGGTCATAAAGGGATAGACATGGTGAGCAACAATACTCAGGTAGGCTGTGGGGTTTGCTCAGCTGCTACTAAGGGGCCCAAAGTGTGGCAAGAAAATATCACTCACACCATTACACCACCGCCAGCCTAAACTGTTCATGCACATGGCAGCACTGAGTTGCTGCCATGTGTGATGATCCTCCTGACAGTTTGTCTTTGTAGGTCATGTGACCCTGGGGTGGAGCTGAGGAAGCCTAGCCAGTTGACTGTCATCAGGTGCGGATTGGCTGATTAGATATTTGAGTTAATGAGCAGCTGAACAGGTGTACCTAACAAAGTGGTCTGTGAGTCTTCATATTCACTTATTTGTAATATCACAAAGACACGTAGTTTGTTAACAGAGCCACATACTCATTTGGTCCTGATTCAGGATGCACTGCCTTGGAATTTGGTCAGCTGTGGGTGTTCAATATTGGTGCCCAGAGAATAAATCTTAATGATGATCCCACCACGTTGACTATAGCACCTATAATATCACCACATTTGTGCTTGTTTGTTAAATGCCTTGTCAATTAAATTTGATGGATGATTGATGTAATTTATTGGTAGAGATATGACTTAAGTGATCCCCTGACTCCTGACTTTACCACGTTGAATAGGTCAACCATTTTATCTGTCTAAAACAATGACCTCACAATTGAAATTCCCATTAGCTTCAGCTGTACATGGTGTTCTGTGCTACTTGGGTAATGTTGACAAGATAAGTGACCTGGTAAATATTGTATACCTGTCTATATACTGTGAGCATGTCAGCATTCTGGCATTAGCAAAGAACTAGAACCTCATAGGCTTGTTTTAATATACAATAGATTCAGTTTTAAATCATTAGCTGATTTAATTAAGATGCCACAGAGTGTTTTCACTGAAACAGTGAGTTTTCACAGTTTCAGTTTGAAATGGCTGACTGAAAAGGCACACAAATATTTCTGACAGACAGTTCATGATGAAAGGGAAACTAACCGCCTGTGAATAAAACACACAGGTAATTCAACAGGGATCCCTTTCAGAGAGGGATTTTCTTTTGGTGCAATTATATGAAGAATGGCCTTCAGTCATAAACCAAGGACTTTGCTATGCTACATCGAACAATGTAAAGAGAAGATGCTGCTTTGACAAGGGGCAGCACAATTTTCTTCTAATATTGTAGTAGGCAATTTTTCTTGTATTGTTAGATTTGTGAGGCTCATACATCATGGCCAGCCTTGTATTATCTTCTGGGATTGTGTATAACCGACACACAGTGGCTTGTGTCGTACTGCAATGGAAAAACAATAAGTTTGTCTGTTCTAATTAAAATAACTCATAAACAGCCACACAAGGTTTTTGTTCCACAGGTATTGTGCAATGTCTGTCTTGGGCTCCAACTAATGAAGTGTCCTGATGTGATTTGTAATAGGCTTTTAGGAAATTAGACTTTCATATATTTTTTTTTCAATTAATTCAATTCAATATTATTAATATAGGAGGAATTTTATGCTTTTATTGGAAAATTAGTAGTAGAAAGAACAAAGGATGTAAACTGTAAAATGCCCTTGCTCATGATCAGGATCAGATATCAGATTATGGTATTTTAATTTAAACTGGTGGCACCATATGAGAAAAGGTTAAGAGTAATGAAACAGCAGAATCTGTCCTCTGTGGACCATGAAGGTAGTAGGATTGGCCACCTAGACAAATATCTGCATTCAACTGAGTTCACTGCAGGTTGTTATTTTTCTAAGGGGAAGTTTCTTTTGGATTGAGTTAAAAAAAAACAACTTGTAAAACAAAATTGTATGTAGTGCTGCAAAGTAGTGACTCCTTTCCCTTTGTTGTGTAAAGTTAGAACTGAGAATTGTACACAGACAGTTATGGAGATTCTCATTATGTATGACTAGTGAGAGATCTAGCATTGTATGGTTGATGTTAAGCTTTGCAGAACAAAGCACCAGTGTGGAAGTTTCCATTTCCATATCTATGTTGGGCCTCAGTCACACAGGCCTAGAGACTAGACAGTGCCCCCCTGGCAACCTCAGGTCACTAGGGAAAACTGTATATTCCCCGACTAGTCGGTGAACGGTTGGGAAGTTGCTGGCTGTCACTAGGTGAAATCGGTTACAAAGAGGGCGCTGCACCTTTGGTTGTTAGCACATTGCCGTAGTTGCCTGTAGTTTGCATGGAAAACGCTGACTTGTCTGCAAACACTTGAAAAAGTGCAATGCAAACTGGAAAGTGAGAATGTTCACCTTCAGAGTAAAAGTTGTGCCTTACCGCTGCAACCAAGACATTTCTAAAGGTGAACAATATTTGTTTCCAGTTTGCGTTGCACTTTTAACAGTTTCGCTACAGCTCAGCAAGCAGTTGGTGAGTTTGCGAATCTTGGCAAACTATGGCAACCTGCTTGCAACCAAAGCATTTGCAAGGTTTTTCGATGCAGCACTGTATACCTCTTTGCAACCAGTTCCACTTAGCTAGCCTAGCGTGTTGCCAGCTTATCTCTGATATCACCACTCATTACAGGCTGTGCGTCCTGATCATTTAATAGCATATGTTATGCCCACGTGTTTGTGTCCTTCACCTGATGACTCCATTAAGGTCCTTCAGCTTGCCTGTTTTATGCAGTTTCAAACAAAAATAACCCCCCAAAAGGTGATTTTGTGTTCTTTTAGCAATGAAGAAAATGTGTGAGGAAGAGGGTTTGAGGTATGCACATGCAACGTCCCTAACTGTGGCTGCTTGGAAAAGAAAATTAACATATCCATAATCACCCTACAGCATACTCTTTAGAGTGGTGAATGAATAGATGAAACTGTACCTCATACTCATACTCTTCAATCCTCTCCACGTCTGCTGTGGTGTTAGACAGGTACTCTGGACATTCATAAAACTCATGTTCCATGGTGTGGATGGAGTGGCAGCTAGAGAGAAGAAAAGAAGAGGCAGAATATTGAAGGTAATTAATGTATGTATGCTGATTACCTATTTGCTTCATGGCAGTGTCTGAAGGGTCTTATATTTCAGTTAATTCAGGTCACTGAATAAATAAACACTGTTCATATCCATCGTGCAATACTGCAGACACAAAAGTACACAAAAGTTGTATAATTTCATATACAAGACAGGCATTTTAAGTTATTATTTTATATCACATTTCTTAATAATGGTTTTCATTTCACCACAAAACTCCAAACAAGCAATTTGGACACCCATTGCCCTCACAAAGCCGTGACCTCTGTAAAATTGTCACAATGTAACAGCTTCTCTGTAATCACTGACCACGACTAGCATATTTGCAGTTTTATGGGACAAACTGATTTCATTTGCTGCCAAGCAAAGCCCTGTAAATAGCCACAGAATGGATGTAGCATCAGAATGCCTGCTCTATCAGCGCATTGGCTTTTAATCGCCCAGCAAAAGTTCCCATTACAGAAAATGGATGTAGAAAGCCGAAGCAATTATTACTTGCGGGTTTGGCTCTGCATAATGATATCAGAGTACTTAGCTTTCCTGGGGGTTTCCAGACTGTGATACGGCTGCTTAATAGCTACTAGGAAATGAAAGAAAACAGCGGTGAAACCTCGGGTGAGCTTCAGATTCATTTGGCGCAGGAAAAAAACAATTTCCTAGCTGTGGTTAAAAACATTTAGAGGAAGGATTTCCAACCTGCTTGTTTTGTCTCAGTGTGTGACATTACCACTCATTTAACTTTCAGTAGGCAGACGGACTTAAACTAAAACTTTCCCCAAGTGCTTGCCCTCACCTGTCAGACAGCAGGAAGGGACAGATGTCAGGGACTGGTGGGGTAGCAGGCCGAAGTTTGGCCAGTGCCATAATGTGCTCAAAGGTAATGTCTGTTTGGGTGCAGACATCGACCACACACACATCCTGGGGTGAGCTGCTGCGGTTATGTACAACAGCCGCTGCGGCTCTGGTGGGGGTATGCCGGAGAACCTGGACAACGATAGGGTCTCGCCTGATGGCCTCCACCACTGCCTCATCATGTTCAACCTTAGCCAAACCATTCACCTGGAGGAAAACAGAGAGCAAAGAGTTTCATGAAGCAAGTCTTGAATTGTATCACTTGACTGAGAAATTTGTCAATTAATGCTCCATCTGTGAGAAGGGAAAAAAAAAAACTGACTCTCCTATTAAAGATCCCAGTATTGTGTTGTTAATCAAGGATCAATGTGACAGTCATCCATGCTCTTTTCAGCAGCAACTTGTTTCACATTCACACCTGGAAATCTCAGTACCTCTACAACTCTCCATAGTTGAGCACTAATAGCTTCCAATAAAGCAGTTACCACAAGTTAAGTGCTTTTATAAAGGGCACTTTGCCTGTAATACTTGATGCACAGAGCACCTTACATACAGCATTCTCCCCACCTTTATTTTTTAACAACAGAGTATGCTTTCCCAGCAGGTTCAGACATTTTAACCGTTGACCAGTTATTCAAAAATGTGCTAACCTTTAGGCTGCTAGTAATTTTGCAGAGGCTGTACTAGATCGCAGCATTTGCTGGAGAATATAGAGAATGCTTTTGAGAATAATCCCAAAAGTGTGCTTTAATAGGCTGTTTTGCCTCATAGTCTCCTGCAAATCAGTCTAACTCAGATGCATTATTTGCACGGAATCCCTACCATTGAGCCCAGATGTAGAATAATAATAATGATTTAGGCAAATGAGCAAAATAGGGAGTGGGTAGACCTCGCCCCACTGGGAGCACCAGTTTTAGCAAGTAGCCCCTACTTAAACCACAAGATCAGAGAATGTTGTGCCACAGGAGAATCAACTGGGAACAGGTATGCTGGTGGAAGATGTCATACTGACAGCTGTCAGTGTCAAGTAGAAGTGAAACGCATACCAAAATGTCATGATTCCAGCTTTATAGGTGGGAAATTGTTGCTTTTCTTTTCAATAATTTTATAATTTAGAGGTTTAGGCTGTTGGCTGGACAAAGTAAACATTGTGATGTTCTCCCTTTGAGTCTTTTTTAAAATAAATGTATAACAAATCACTCCTTTTTGGTAGCTATAGTTGCAGAAACCATTTGTGCTTTCACTCAGGAGTGTAAAATCAAAATTCGGTTTTTAAAACTTGTTGCGCTACTTGTAAGCAGCAAATCAGATATACATCAGAATAATGGAATTTATTGTTTGTTTATCATCCAGTCATTAAGTGATCATGCCCACAGTAAAAAGATCCACTCTAAAGATAAACAAAGCATGAACTGATCTGTGGTTTTGGAGAATTGCTATACACTTAAAATCAGTCAATCATAGAAGGACAGAATGTCCCTCCAGCTGATCCAATCTAGCACCTACAGTTTCTGCACATTCTTATGTACACATTTCTTTATTGACCTCAGTGTCACCTTGACACTTTGTTTCACCCAATTAGCCTGCAGGATTTTGACCAATGCTGACATTTAGCGCTGGTCAAGAAACTTGCCCTCTGGGAAATGCTCATTAGCAGCAAATTGTGTGTTTTGTCCTTCTAGTTTTTACCATTATGTTGTGCTCATACATGACAAATTTTTAGGACAATTTTAGGCCTGACACGAGTTGAGAAAATGCTGCAGAAACTTTGGCTGTCTATCAGTATACACCATATTCTGGCAACTACACTGTTAATAGAAAATAAACCTGCAACCATAACAGTTTACTCTATTCATACTATCTCTATCTCATCTTAAAGAAGGCGTAGAGAAACTTTCATCACATTTTTAAGTTGTAATGAGGTCCAGATGG
Organism: Paratilapia polleni; assembly: GCA_015106735.1. Classification (NCBI taxonomy): domain Eukaryota; kingdom Metazoa; phylum Chordata; class Actinopteri; order Cichliformes; family Cichlidae; genus Paratilapia; species Paratilapia polleni. The sequence continues at coordinate 2,419 of VUQI01028849.1, read as the reverse complement.
GCACATTAATCTCCAATCAGCGGGAATGCTCTGTAGGGCAGAAACTGTTTGTTCGGGTACACCTGCCAGTGTGTTTACCTGCTGTTGTCCCTCTATTCGATCTGCCTGTTGAGGAGGTAAATGGGCGCAGATTAATAGCCAGCAGATGCGACAAAGACCGGGGATAATGGCTCAGAACGTGTAGGTTTTATGTGAGTGTGTATGTGTAAGGATTTGCGTATCATGCATTGTGAAAATCATATACATTGAATTTATGGCTTTTGGGATAATTAAACCACAAATGAGGAGATAAAGAGAAGCAGACAAGTTAGAGAAATGCTTTAAAGCTTTGAGACAATTGAGATGTGGATTGTGCAAACATTTTCTGTGTCACAAAGTTAATTTATGTATTTCTCTTCCTTATGCATTTGCAGTTCCCTGCTATTGATGTATTGTTGTTTACTTGTGCAAAGGTAAGTTTAATTTAGTCACAGCATCTAACTGTATGTGTGTGGGGGCGTGAATAAGCATACGTGGGAGCAATGCAAGAGCAGTAGATGTATTGAGACATATAGGTGTGCGGATTCCATCAATATGAAGCAGTAATTCCATTTTCATGACAAGATCCCTTTCTCATTACTCAAGCGTGCTCCTGTGACCAAGGTGACAAAGAGACAATATTGCCGCATTACATCATCCATATGACCAAAGAAAGCTCCAAGAGAAGGCTAAAAATAGCTTCAGTTCAAGGAGGCCCTTGGGGACAGCTGTAATGAACCAACAATGTAAGAACAGCCTTCATACACTTCTCAAGTTAAAGGTTATCATTGCCAATAAAAGTGGCTCCCAGCAGACCTAAACTAAAGCTTCTTTTCTGCCCAAACACTCTTTCATAAAGGCCAAGGTTCAAAGTGGTCTGCTACACTTGGAGTGGAATGAATTTTGTATACTGTATTTTATGTGTGTGTTTCTTTCTGTGTTCAGTGTGCAATGTGTGGGCATAACATGGATCTATGGCCTTTAGTGAAAATGTCATTAGCTTGTTACTTGACCATATTGTAGCTCTCCTTAAGGTTTTTAACCTTCATTTTATGAATATAAAAGACAAAGTTTCACATCTTAAAACTAGTTTAAGATTCTGTGGAAAATGCAGCATCTATAGCTACAAAGAAAACAAAATATCAAAATCTAAATTTTTTATTTAAAGGTACCTTAACAGCATCAAATCATGAATTCCTCTAGAGTAGCAGTTGTTGCTACTGCTGCTACTTTAACATGTACTTTTTATGTAGACTGTGTTTGGAATTAGCTGTTAGTGTCTAGTTTTATAACAAACTGATATATTGATTCATTCATGGCATAGATTCAAGAAGGTGCTGGAAAGATTTTGGTCCATATTGACATGATAGGATCACACAGCTACTGCAGAGTCAACAAGGTGCACATCCATGATGAGAATCTCCTGTTCAACCACATCCCAAAGGTGCTCTATTGGATTGAGATCTTTTGACTGTGGAGGCCATATGTGTACTGTTAACTCACTGTCATGTTCAAGAAACCAGTTTGAGATGATTTGAACTTTGTGACATGGCACGTTATCCTGCTGGAAGCAGCCATAAGAAGATGGGTACACTGTGGTCATAAAGGGATGGACATGGTCAGCAACAATACTCAGGTAGGCTGTGGTGTTTAAACGATACTCAGTTGGTACTAAGGGGCCCAAAGAGTGTCAAGAAAATATCCTCCACACCATTACACCACCACCAGCAGCCTGAACTGTTGATGTATCCATGCTTTCATGTTGTTCACATCAAATTCTGAACCTACCATCTGAATGTTGCAGCAGAAGTTGAGATACATCACAACAGGCAACGTTTTTCTTCTATTGTCAGTTTTGTCCAACTTTTCTGTTTTCAGCTGACAGCAGTGGCACCAGGTGTGGTCTTCTGCTGCTTCAAGGTTCAGCATGTTGTGTGTTCAGAGATGCTCTTATGCATACCTTGGTTGTAACGGGTGGTTATTTGAGTTACTGTTGCCTTATTGTCAGCTTGAAACAGTCTGGCCATTCTCCTCTGACCTCTGACATCAACAAGGCATTTTCACCCAGAGAACTGCTGCTCACTGGATATTTTCTCTTATTCTGACCATTCTCTGTAAACCGTAGAGATGGTTGTGTGGGCAAATCCCAGTAGATCAGCAGTTTCTAAAATACTCAGACCAGCCAGTCTGGCACCAAAAATCATGCCACATTCAAAGTCACTTAAATCACCTTTTTTCCCCATTCTGATGCTCAGTTTGAACTTCAGCAGCTCGTCTTGATCATATCTGCAAGCCTAAATGCACTGAGTGGTTGCCATGTGATTGGATGATTAAATATTTGCCTTAACAAGCAGTTGAACAAGTGTGCCTAATAAAGTGACCGGTGAGTGTATTTTATTTT